>QKQZ01026039.1:0-14228 GCA_003595255.1 Solenopsis fugax
TTTAAATTAAAAAAAACCAAAAAAGCAGGTTTAAACCAAAAAAATCCGGTTTAAACCAAAAAACCTGGTTTTTTGGTTTTTTTTTAAAAAAAACAGGTTTTTACCCAACCCTGTTTTTTACAACCGACATTGGAAGTCGGTGAGAAATCATCGCAGGCAAAATTTTTAAAAATCATTCCGAAAGCTTGGAAGTTTAATGTGCTTTCGATCGCTTTTGAAAATTATTTATCTTACAATTATATGATGAAGATAAGAACATTATTTTGCTCTGAAAAATTACTTACTTTTGATACCATAGAAAATCTTTCTCGAGAAATGACAAAAATTAAAACATTTTTCATACGAAACACTATTTTTATTTTTATACATGTTTTTTAAATTACATGACTTTGTGTGTAAACAATCTTACAATATGTTTTAAAAATGAGATTTACTACTGGCATTAGCGTTACTCAATGTGCTCCACGGGAGGTTGCCGATTGGATTTTGCAAATTAATGTTCTTATCTTCATCATATAACTGTAAGATAAATAATTTTCAAAAGTGATTGAAAGCACGTTAAGGCTTCTCTCTACTCGCCGCGGCCATATTGAAGTCGTGACGTTAGACGCGTGAAATTGCGTGAATGACACGTAATTTTGTCCGATGTCCCATTTGTAAATAAAGCCAATTTGGATAAAACAGACTAATCAGATGGCTTTAAAACAATTGTAAAAATGGGTCAAGACTATCCTTTTTCTGCCTAACAGTCAGTAAATATAGTAGTTGTAAATAGTACATAAAGTGAAGCCTATTCAGACAGGAAAACACACGGATAGCTATTGAAAGGAGTGAAAAATGTGCTTTTATGTATAAAATTCAAAGAAACTTTACTTGCGGTCCATTTTTACAAATTTGGTAAATACGAGACAAGTCACATTTTCGTAATGAAACACGTAATAACAAAATGACATGCACGACAACATCTCATCGTCAATCTGTCACGTTTCACGCCTATTAGTTCTAATTTTGTCCGTGACGGAATGTCGCTACTATCAACGCGGAATTCTCGGCTGAGGCGCCAGGAGCCTTAAACTTCCAAGCTTCGGAATAATTTTTAAAATTTTTGTCTGCGATGATTTTTCACGCGAGTTTCAATGTCGATTGTAAAAAATGCAGGTTTATCTTTAAAGTCGCGTAGTTTGGTAAAAAAAAATCGTACGAAAATTTTGAAAAAAAAGCATTTTGTAGGTAAAACTGTATTTTCTTGTAAGTCTTCAATTTTTTGAGAAAAAATTTTTTATCAAGCTACAGAGTGTTGAATGCGCGAATTTTTAAGGAACAAAATAACTTGATCTTTTTTAAGATATAGAACTACGAGGATAAAAGATTTTCAAAAACGGTCTCAAGCACGTTAATGTACAACTTACAAGCTTCAAAATGCTTTTTTAGTTTTTTTTCTACGATAATTTTTCACAGAGTTACAACGATCTGAATATTGTGTAATTTTGAGCGTTTTAAAAGTGTTCCCTATTTTTTGTTGAGTAGTGTATATGTATATATATATATATATATATATAATCCTAATTGTTTACAAGAAAAAATTTTTTAAATATCCTATATTATACATGAAATGAGATGAACCCTTTCCTTATTATCCTGGGTATTTNTATACATGAAATGAGATGAACCCTTTCCTTATTATCCTGGGTATTTTATGTCGGACCGATTCTTGTTCATACAAGTTTCTCGTTTGGTAGGTTATTAAATTATATACTACATTTTATTTTCTAAAAGTTTCAACATTTGTTCCAGAAAGCTGAAAGTATGTTTGTGAATTTTTAAACATTTTTTGAATCATTTTAAATATGTGAAAAATGAACAGATTTGAGATACTCAGGATGGTAGGCATGAGGTATTATTCTGAGCATGTGGTATCGTAAACGAACATTTAAACGTATCCAATTTCTGTTAAACTCGACAGGAATGGATCTCGTCGAACGAGTCTTCTTGTTACGAAACGCATTCATCTTGTTTCCAATCTTCCTTCATCTAATGCCGAGAGAGTATCCTCCGAACTTAGAGGCTAAGTGTCCTTCGCATTTATTAGTTGACGCCGCTCGAGTCATGCGTCTCGCACATCCTTTCTTTACCCTCCTGTCTCTTTTCGTTTGAAGAGAAAAAACACCCTAACCTCGTCCCTTTCTCGCGCACATACCTTGCGGAAGGTCGGGTCTAGGTCGCGTGCTTACCGGGTTTTCCTCTTCTCCTTCTCCTCCCTCTTCTTCCTTCTCTTCCGCCTCACCTTCTCCTCCTGCTCTTTCTCTGCGAGCGGGTTTCAACGCGCGTTAACGAAATGCCACGACGACGCCCGTTAGTCGTGCCAGGTCGATCGATAAATTTGCAAGTGCAGGCGCGACGGCACTTTGTGGCCGGCATAGTTGCCCGACTCGTTTATTCTAAAAATGGTGTAAGCCGCGATACCCAGACAGTTTGGCTATTATTATTCGATTACTCCATTTACTAATAAATAAAACTGTCGCGTGACGTCGAAATTTCTCGATCAAGTCGATTATTCTTAACAAAAATGTTGATGCCGTTAATAAATGGCAAGATTATGTACTTGACTCAGTTTCAAATAAACTTAAAACTTTTTTTATTTTGATTTAAGTCTTCGTAGGGAGAACAGAAAGAAATAATCTCTTCCAATACATTTGTTGAGGAAAAATTGTTCAAATGTATCATTTGACTTTGAAACGACATAGTGACATAACTTTGTATAAGAATGTAATCCAATTGAAATATAATCTATACAGTTTATTGAGATTATATTCTTATGTAAGTAAAATATGTTCTAGAAAACATGTGTATGTTAAAAATTTAAACATGTTAAGAATTTTTTCTTTATCTTAATATATAAACGCAAGTTTATTTTTTCTCAACTACTAAATGCGCGTCCTAGTTTTGCCTTGCAAGTCCGGTTTCGACGAGCCTGTTAAAATCGATAGCCGCATTGGTTCGTATATATCCTTGACTAAAATTTATCATGTTTTGAACAATGGATTGTAAGATGGGGTTACATTGGGGTTAACTCTGCATCACAATAGAGAAAATAGACTGCTCAGAAGAGTGTGTCCAGTTAATATCTAAAGATTTCAACAATTCTACTTTATATCTTCCGGAAAAGCATTCGTTTCTAGAACGCGATGCAATGCGAAAATTGCATGTACAAGACTTGAAATATTTAGAGATACTTTTCGGATTCTAAACAAAATACCAGTAAGATACAGACTCAGAAAATCTACAGAAGAAAGAATGTTCTTATTTTCAGAATATCTTTATTTTCGAAATGTTAAGTATTGAAATGAAATCAAATAAATATATAATTTGTTTATATGGAAAAATTTTGTATATTTTTATCAAGAAAAATATTCTTATTATTCAATAATAATTTTCATGAATATAGAAAGGAAAATATATCAAATAGAAAATAATATTACCTTCAAACCAAGAATTATAATTTTTTAATACTATTATTATCAAAGCAATCATATTATGCTCTTTAGATGACTGTTATAATATTGAAATAAAAATATAATATTTTGCTAAAATTTAAGATAATTATCAAATTTTGTAAAGAAGATAAATTATGTACATAATCAAGATTATTATTGTTAGATATATATATTTATTTATTTATAAATGAGAATATAATCTGTTGTTTATATTTGAAATAATAATTATTAACACATTCCGTGCTGCGTGGCGGTGATCTACATCTGGATTTTTCGTGTAGTTCGGAAGATGTTTTGGCTATAAAGTGAAGCATAATCATAAAATACTTTTTAATATCCTGCATAAAAATATAATTATGATATATAATGCATTTTTAATACCGTGGGTCACCGATGACGCAGTACTACGATCAGTTTTTCAATTTGCGATATCAAATATGGTAAATAGTGCATATTATGAGGCGTTGTTGTATTCCTTGTTATAAAAAAATGTTAATAAGCTAAACACAAACAAGAAATAAAAAATTACATCGTTTAATAAAAGTTGCAACATTTTGTAGCGACTGTCCCAATAAACCTCATTTATGTTTATTCTTCAACACAAAACGTATATATATCAATATATCACTTCAATTATAAAATGTTAATTAATTAATTAATTAACGTTTATATAAAATGTCAGTTTTATTAAATAAATCTAATATAAATATTAGTTTTATTAAATAAATATTAAAAATAATGAAGGTATTTTTGCTTTGTTCTGCATTGTATTTTGTACATTAGACCTTATTCTCTACAATATTTTTCTTTACAATAATTTTTTAGTTATGCAATACATTTTATTTTATAATAACCATGTCGCATGAATCACCGATGACTCACGTGGCGCGATAGACAAATCACATAAAATTGGAATGTGTTAAATAAAATATATTAGTTTTAATTTAAGAATGTTTAGTATCTTTTTGAAATATTAGGAATTTAACAAAAATTTTACAAATTCTCACATGTTCCGAGATTTAAGAGAAAAAAATTCGGAGTCAATTCACTAAAGCAATAAAAAGTTATAAGGATTTTAGTTTGCAACGAGTTTGAAATCCATAACTTTATGAAAAACATGTGATTGCGTTGAATTAAATGGCTAAAATAGATAGAAAAAGTGATGGAAATTAGTTTAAAATTTGAAAAAAATAGTTTAGATATAAAAAAAATATTTGATTACATAATTTTGACCAAGTACTTAATGATTCAAAAGATATTATAGAGGTATGTGTCTCAAAGTATTATTAAAAATTTTATATTTTATTGTTTGAGTGATTGTTCTATTATTACGTTTGAGTGCCTGTGTAAAATTTAAGCATATTTTTCTTAATAGTTTAAAAGTTATTTAATTTTTTGTTTGTCTTTAATTCTTATATAAAATCATGTTTTATAATACTTATTTGCAAATTTTATGAGGAAATAACGTTAACTTTCATCAAGTAAATTTAACTTTAATCAAATTTTGTACGTATATTAATAAAACTTTAATAAATATTTGTGCAAAGGTTCATTTGGATCCACTTACTCGTTAAAAACTGCAACAAAATAGAGTCATTTTTGCTGCCTGCAAAAACCGTTATAAACCAAATTTTTTGTTTTCTTTGCAGCTGGTTTTAGGACATTTGTGACCAAAATTTTTTGTCGTTGCCCCGTCGACAAATATGCGACGCACAGTTTACATGAGTTGGAGATTATAATAATAATAAAATTATTACGTACATACGAACATCCAGTGTCAGGGCTCGTATTGGCATTATTTTGTTATATTTCTGATTTTTGTTGTTGATTAGGGAAAGAAAAATAAACCTAAGGAGTCTTCAATTTTTTAATTTTGGTAACTTTTAGCTTTAACTTGTATAGTTAAAACATTTTTAATACTAATGTTTGATATTGTTTTTTTTTCTGTGCTTTTAAAATAGAAAATGTTACTATCACAATGATAATATTGGTTTTGTTTATATTCTGTAACTTTTGTTATAAAATCCGAAGACTATATACTTTCAAATTTTTATTCAAACGCGAGACATATTAATTGTGATATATTAATTTCACATGTTAAAATATTTTAACTCGAATGTATATCGGTTAATCCACTTAAAGCGATCTCTCGACTGCTCGAGACCTGTTAATGCGATTTCACAGGCAGATTTCTACAGTTTCGGTACCATCGCTCTCTCGCGCCCTCGAAGACTTTTGTGCGCCTCCACCTTTTTACCGACTCACCACGAGTCACCGCGGAATACCGAGGAATTACGTTTGTTAACCCCGATTGATCCCGATGGCGTTTTTGTCATTGCGCTCGTTTTATTGATGGAACTTCTCTCGGGTGTACTCACGCTTGCACTCGCTCGCGAAGTGCATCGTTTATCAACCAGAATATAAATTCGGTTTAGCGTGAACGTTGACGCCACTTGAATAATCATTACTTTGTCAAAAATAATAAGACCTAAGAAAAATACCGTTGCTCGAGATACAAGAGACGTGATATTATATACGAAAAATCAATAATTGTTTATTATGAAATAGAATGATATAAGAACGCTGCATATTGATTAACTTTTATTCCTAAATTAATAGTATTAAGTAAATATTTTTATCTACAACTACATTAAATTTAAAAAATTTTTAATCTCAATATCTATTCTTTAAATTAAAAAATTCAAAATAAAATTCATTTAAAATCAATGAAGGATTCAGATTTACTTTACCAATAATTAATCGATGGAAAACTTTTAATAACTTCGATCGTTTTGGTGTTATAACGCATAAAAACTTTTTATGAATTGATTCTTAATTTGTAAAAAGCGTTCATAAGTAGAATTAGTAAAGATCGTTCATTAATGCTCTGTACATAACGCTTGCAAATACCGCACTGTTCAGAGTGAAATGAGATCAATTAACCTAAATAAAACGGCTATGATGATGGTATTAGCAATATCAGTGAATGCGGTACATGATAATGCTCTGTGGCACTTTTGCTCATTATCTTGATAAGAAATAAAATTATGTGTTTCGCCGACAAGAAACATCGCGATTAAGATAATATTAATACAATATCTGTCACGACAAGCTTTATGCTACTCTTATTTTTTCCGGTATAATTAAACCATTTTGCGACTGCTCTCTGTGCCAAAGACCCGAGTTTAAATCCAACTGATCAGAAATATCTGATTTTATTTAATCATTACCTCTCGGAAGGCAGTGGCAAACTACCGAAAGTGGTTCTTACTATGAAAACCTTTCTAACTTAGGCCGTTCGGAACTGGCGTTTAAATTGTAGGTCCCGTATATCTGTGTAAATAGTAAAAAAAACTCACATCATAGAAATACGCTGAGGGGTCACCACATTTTTAATGAGAGATTAAGAAGCTGTGATATGTCAGTGATAAGCCA
The DNA here is from genome assembly GCA_003595255.1 of Solenopsis fugax. Taxonomy (NCBI): domain Eukaryota; kingdom Metazoa; phylum Arthropoda; class Insecta; order Hymenoptera; family Formicidae; genus Solenopsis; species Solenopsis fugax. The sequence continues at coordinate 6,930 of QKQZ01026039.1, forward strand.
GTTTACGAGCATCGCTCCGAAGCATTAATTTCATCATGTATTTCTCAAGGCGCAAAAGAAAAAACGGCAGTGCATGGCAACAGAGTTAAGTCTTGAACAAATTTTTGACTCATGATTTTTTACGCAAGATGTTTTAATCATTGTAATAAGAATTTTTGTTTACTTATAAATTATAATTTTGTTTTATTTTTCCATTACTCGCGTGAGAAGTCCAGAATACCCTAGCCTTATAACTTCAATACATTTACCGACTATTTTATTATTATATTTAGCACTAGTTTTTTTCGTACTTGAAAAAAATGTTGCATTTATCTTTATCTGAAGGATGCGTAGAATATTATCAATCTTTATTTCATTGTAAGTCATCAAAAAGACCAATGAAAATTGAGATACAATGTTGGATGTCAGAAACACCTCACGCGCGAGTAATTACGTTGAAAAGATCACGCGAATAACATTAAAGACAGAAAACTATACACATCGAAGATGGGAGAATAATTTACATATATTAGAAAGAAAATGTATAATACATAAATATTATATAAAAAAAAAAGTTTAATTGTATGAGGATATGTTAAAAAAGATGAAATGTTTGGAATTAAACAATGAGATATTATTATAATGAGCAAACTCTGTAAAAAATTAATTTTTTCGTGCTTTTGTGTTTTTTTGTATATTTTTCACATATTCGCATGGGTAGCTTTTGATGGGTTTGTTGATTTTATAAATTGGAAGAGTGATTAAGAGAGCGACTCCGACACTCCATTACACGTTCGCACCGGATGGCGAAGCATTAGTATTTATTAACCTAAAGTCATCCTCTAATTGAAGTAATTGTCAGTTCGAGGTATTCCGTGAAGACTGTGGAAATGACATTCTATAACGTACTTATACGTGTCTCGATTGCGCGATTATTAATAAATAATCTGGAAAGCTTCATATTAAACTCATCACTATCTACAATAGCCGATTCGAGAGTTGTAGCTGATTAAATTATTTCAATAAAATTTAATTATAATGCACTATTACGAAGTATTACATTTATTTATTTAATAATAAGATTTCACATATCTTACAGTATATTTAACATATGTGTTTATTTATTAATTTATGTATATGTTGACTATAATCATACATATAATATATTTAATAATTTTGAAGGATTTCCTACAAAAAACAAGTTTTTAACAAATCTAGGTTATTCTCTATAAACAGCGTTTGTTCCAGTAAGAATCAAACAGAAAACGGAAAATATAAATAAGTAGTAAATATAAAATTTTTTCAAGAACTAAACAAATCTGTATCTCTTTTCTGACTTGCCATTACTTAAAGTGGACGTGTACTTTCTTCTCTTAGCTTGTAACGAATCTTAATAATTGTATATTATTCGAAACTGTGACGGGTAATAATCATAATGACATGCTCGATACGTGAAAGCCAAAACTTATACTTTTATTTATAAGACTTGTACATGTTACTTGTACATGACTTGTACTACAGCGCGAGTAAGTAAAGCAAAAACCGAGTGTCCAAAAAAAGAAGCGAAAACACCACTAGAAATGCGTTCAATCCCCTCCTTCTCCTCCCTCTTCGAGTGTCTCCAAGGTGTCATTTTATCTTTATTACTTACTAAATATTAGACAAGGATAAAATGATACTTGAAGGACACTCGGGAGGGAGAGAATCAGAATGCACCCTTAAAATTCTAAACGCTACTATCGCAAAAAAAGATACTAGAAAAGCATAAACGTTTAGAAAAGTCAAGCCAAAAGGATTCGGAAGCGCGAAAAAACACGCGTGGCGTGCACAAAGCCCAAAGATTTTTTATATTTTTTCTTAAATATTATTCAAAGCCTAAAATTTCATTCTTACACCTATTATATGCTCGAAGAAAACCATATTTATATAAAGAAAATATGTTAAAAGTAATTTGTAAAATTTTGTAAACAAAAGCGAAAAAATTATTGCTTTATACTTTAAATAATTTTTTTCTTCACCTTTATTATCATTTATGTTATGAAAAACCAGATAAATGTAAAATATTATAGGATGAATAGGTAGTAAATTGTGCAATATAGGTATAATTCTCGCAAGAAGTAACAAGAGCTTTTTATTTTTTTTTCTTCTAAATAAATCTTTAATATTAACTGAAGTTCAAAGTTTTGTTCTTATATCTATTATATGTTCGGAGAAAAATTGTTATATTTATATAATAAACAATTTGAAGAAGTTTTTTGTTTCCTGAAAAATTTAATTTTTTGGATTTGTTTGATTTTGGCAGAAAATTATATTTAATTGTATAATTGTCGCGCGTTATTAAAAAAATGTATAGCGATGAGTAACGTAGTTTTTCGAACAATAATGTACTTAAAGCCGACCTGAGATTGTCATCGCTGACACTGTTTATTCTGCTAGGAACTCTGCAAGCAGCAAATTAAGAGAAAAGCAGTCGAAAGATATCGTGGGTGCATGGGGTTAGTACACGTTTCCAAGGCTTTATTTTGAAACGTGATATATAGCGGATTGTGAGATGCAACGTGTTCACGTATAGAGATAGTATGTTTTTATGGTTTAAAAAAATTTTTTTCAATTCCGGTGCATACAATTAACTAAAGAATAAAAGGGGAAAAAATGATACGATCTTTTTTCGCATAATGAAATTTTTATTTTGTCGAGAAATTTAGATTAATTATTATAAATTTAACTTAATGTAAAGATTAAAATGACGAATGTGGTCGAGAAGTTAATTGTCTCGATAAAAGTTCTCTACGCAGCAACATTAATTAACCGCACCTACAGTTATACTCATTCATTGATTTTTTACGTATATTTAACTCTTTCGCTACGAGCATCTGCTGAGACGCTCCTGTTCAACGAGACGCGCCGCGTCAAAAGTGTATACATTGCACGCGGACAGTCGTCAGTGGTCGGATTTACGTTTTACTCCTACAAAAGTTGCTCTGATGATACTTTTTGGAAGAAAAAGAACTTTCCTTAAAAGAAATTTATAATTTCTTAATAAACCTCATTTTTAATTGCACATTGAAATAAACATTTCATAATTAACATGATAATATATAAACGCGCGCGTGTAAACACAACATACAGTAGTAATTGTATATAATAACAATATAATAACCTTTGATGTTGAATAATAACCTTTAATAATAATATTCTGTATATTTTTCGAAACAGGGATACACACATAGTCGTAGCGAAAGGATTAAGGAAGGTTTATACAGGATGAGCCTTTAACACTTACGGGCACGCGGCGCCTGCAAGAGCCGTAAAATTTGTTTTTCTCAAAAATCATTAATAATGCAGTTTTATTTTTCTATTACTGACCTTTTATATTCCTCATTCAACATCTCAACCATAATATATCGTAGTTGTCGCAATTTTTTCTATCAAGTGATTAGCCTTTTATCCATTCTCAGTAAGATATGAAATCAGTAAGATACGTTTTGCGGCACGAAGAATAAGAAAAATCTTACTCATATAAATAGTTGTAATAATGCGAGGTATTAGTCATTCCCCACATTTTAATTTATTTTTAATCGCATTAATGTTAGTCTCTCTTTCCAGCCCTAATTTTGAACAAATTAGATTAGAGTTAAGTAACATTAAGTTGTATAATAAAGAAATAGCCCAGACAAAACAATTTTAGAGACATCCTGGACAAATCTTTCCCTTTTCCTGTCATAAGTCTCAAAAATATTCTAAATCGAGAGTAACTTGGAGATATAGAGGAGATTACTTTGATTATTTATAATTAATATTTTAATTTTTTTAAGCGTTTTAGAAAGTTTATTTTATATCATTATCCAATAAGAGCACTATTATTATTTTTCTATATTTGATTTTAAATTGTGTCTTTATTTTTAAGCAATTATTAGACAATCTTATTTTTAATTTTCTAGTTACGTCTTATCAAACTTTTAATTTCATAAGACAGTAAACACAAAATTTTAATACAATATTATTTAAAAATTTTGATATTTTATTATAAATATATTTTACTTGCTTTTATAACAATTTTACAATTATTCATCCAATTATCATAACTCCCAAATAATGATGCGACACTCACTGGGTCGCGCGCGCCCACTAACGTTCAGCTGGGAGGCGCGCGTCGCTTAAGTGTTAAGTATTCTAAATGATTCCAAGAGAGTGAGTTTTCACATTAATTCAAGACGAAAAGACTTCATATGTTCGAAACGACTTAGTTTGAAAGATATAGACTGTCAAAGTTGAAGGAAAAGTTTTCCCTCAAAAGATGAGTTTTAGTCTGTTCTTGAAATGTACACGAAGTTTCATCAAAATAACTCGATTAGTTTTCAAAATTTTTGGAAAAACAAAATTTTTCTTCAACTTTAACACCTTGTATCTTTGAAATTAAATTATTTCGGACATATGGTCATACGAAGTTTTCGTTTTGAATTAATGTGAATTAAATTACTTCTTAATATCGTTTTAGAATATTTAAGGACCAACCGTATAGCGAACTTTAAAAATTTAACACGAATACATTTCAGTAATATAAAAAATACAAAATATAACAGTTTAATAAAATGCAGAAAGAACATCGTCTGTGGATTATGTAATATTATATTTATGATGTAACTTCTATTCGTTACTTGTAACAAATATAATATTGAGTAATTTAGTAAGTTAATTAATTTGCAAATTAATTAATTTGTTATTATTAAGAAGACTGTATTTCCGTTGAAACACGTTAATCAGTTATCTTCAAATTTGAGTTAATAATGGTCGGTTTAATACAACTATGTGTCAATTAGCGTATCAGTGCTTATTTAATTCTATTTTTAATAAAATTGGGAGATAACTTATCGAGTGCTTATTTGCCGGAATTCGATTCATCAGAAATGACAATTTCGCGAATGTGATACCGAATGTGGGTGAATTTCGTGGAGAGGTACAGCATCTCTCATTTTCTCGGTAAAGAGAAGACTGTCGCGATCGTAATGACAAGAAGACGAGTAGAATATCCGTCAGACAAGACATTTCTTCAGCCGCGAGGTGGAAAGGCGAAAAGTCAGCTTTGGCTGCAGGGATAACGTTGCAACCTACGTTCTGAATAATTTCCAGTATCTCATTGACCCATCTTGGAAAATATGTATGAGATGATCTCGCGCGTGCGCCTATATACAATGCCCAATCGTTTCCATTATGTTAACTCGTTAAAGAGGTTCTCCAATTTAAAAAAGTGAAGGAAAGTCACATTACTCTATTCATATATATCTTTTAGGAGTTTTTGGTATTGGCATCTTTAAAATAGTAAATAATGAACAGGCAATAAAAAAGAATAATTTGTTATTTAAAAGTATTTTTTTATAATATTGATACATGGAGAAAAAATTAAAGTTATCTTAACAGAATCATAATGTTGTTTTTTATTTATCCATATAAAAGAGTTATGGAAACCATAGTATTCTTATAGAAGCGATCTGTACGGTTGTCTCAACAACCTTAGCAAGTTGCTATATGGATATTATAACTGTAATTTAACTATAATATAACTGTATTATTAAATAACAATTATTAGAAATAAATTAAAACCCCATGCAGCATTTAGTAGCAAATTGGTAGCAGAAATAACATTTAGCAATTTGATTATGCAAATTGGCAGAAATTGAGCAGAATCTGTCGTCAATCTACTGTTAGATTAGCTAAAGTTATAACGGCAGACTCTGTTGGAAGAACACAAGTGGTTTAATGTGGATACAGTTATTGCTAATCTGCTGCTGTATTTCTGACTGGGCTGTAAACAACATGCACAAGAAGGATCACAATAACACATTTTATTTTATGTGAAAATACTTCGCGAATTGATATTATTTATTCTCAATACTGCAATGGAACTGAACTTTCAGTGCTGTCCAATATTTGTGTCCGCAATAAGCGCCCGCAATAACCAAAGCTCTTATACACAGTTTCTGATAGGGGACGAAACTATTGTAGCAAATTAACCTTTAAACTGTAACGTTCGAAAAAATCACATTATTGGTAAACAGCGGTCTGACAGACTATCATGTTTCCGCTAATTTTATAAATTCTTTATAATGAAAAAAAAATAGATATTTTTAATTATTCTGAATACTTGTAATAGGGGAGGCGGAGAAAGATGTTTTTTAATGTGAGGACTAGCAAAAAAAATCTCATACCAGATGTCTCTGAAGTCTGTAGAACTGATATATTTCGAAAACGATTTAAAATTATAAAAAACCGCGACATACGTATTTGATCATTCGAGGGGCTACTCTTTTAAGAGGCTTGTGGAGATTGCCCTATTCAAGGGATGCCCTAAGGAGACCAATTCAAATATTTGAAGTAGAATCCTTAATATTGTAGTATACCAATCATTTGAAAGAGCATAAAAAAAAGAACATTTTTGTTATAAAGTGGAAGTTGATATGTTGACCTGTTCGGGGGTTATTTAGGATCAATGTTCGAAAAAGGCCAATTTACAAAAAATCGTTACTTCCATTCGAAAAATCCTAAAAATCTTAAAAAATCCTAAGAAAGTTGAACTATAAAAAATTTTTCTAATATTAAAATATAACATCACACCAGTAAATAAGAGTTAAAATGTGTAAATAAGACGTAGATGAAGAAATATATAAATGCTCAATACTGCGATAAAAGTAATGCAAACGGTAAACCTCAGTCTATAGGACCGCTACAATTTTTCAACCATTCCGTATTACACGTTCCCAGCGAATAACAACGGGACCATTGCAGTGTTTGATGAAACAGATGGCATACCAAGAAACTATGAGTTTAGAGGGCTTCTTGTGTCAAGAAAGCTATTAACAGATAAAGTTTCAATAGTGATCTGTAAAACCGACATTACAGTTTAAAGGTTAATTAAAAAATGGTACTTTGAAAATATGTGTCAATTTTCCGTGCATTTGTGTCACCTTAAGTTTCGAAAAAATTGATTTTTACTATAAAATTTTATAGTTTTCGGAGAGTTCTATAATTCCTGATAAATTTTAGAAATAGTTCTGGCCTTTAAATCATTTTTAGATAATTTTGAAAGAGAGAGAGTTCGTGCGCTGGCACCTCATCATAAAAATGAAATATCACATTATTGTAAGTTTTAGCCAACTTTTGTATTTTCTGATAAATCTATAATAGTTCCAACGTCTTCGATGTGTCTCGTTGGCAGTTCTGACTTAAATATTTTTCAATAATTTTTTAATTAGACAGGAAGTATGAGGTGCTAATAGTTTCGATATTTTTTACATTTCTCGTTTGTTCTCACACAATTCTGAT
>QKQZ01026044.1:0-10925 GCA_003595255.1 Solenopsis fugax
TTGCGATATTTGCAATAATTTTCGTGTTATAAAATATTAAAGTTAGACGAATAAGAGCGCGCGAAGAGACAAGAGGTCGTCCGCCATAGGGCCGTTCACCGCGTCGGCATTGGGACCCGGTAGTAGGCGCCGGCGAGCAGCGCGCGGCGAGGGGAAGGATAGCATGGCGCCATGCTCACCGTCGCCTACTGCTGGGCCGCAATGCCGACGCGGTGGGGGCGGTCTTACGGCTCAGGCGGGCCACCGCTTGTCTCTCCGCGTGCTCTTATTCGTCTGACTTTAATATTTTATAATGCGAAAATTATTGCGAATATCGCAAAATGTTATAAGACTTTTTCGTTTATCTCGATCCCTTCTACCTCCTCGTGACAAGTTTGCTACAATGCTCAGGGACACTCTGTATATACATATATATTGCACGTTATATTGCACATTATTATGTAACTTATTCTGAAAGATGCCAATCTGTCATATTTAGGGAATTTAAAAATAATAATCTAGAAAGCCTATCGCCTTTCAGTCGATTGCGATCTAAAATTATATTACCAAAACGGAAAAAAGTCGTTCCGAAGGAATTGATGTTGCTAAAGTAGACAAGTATTTAATGGCAATATTGCTTAACTTTACATTAGTTCCTGAAGAAGTCCAGTACTGTATTGGATTTGTTTCTACAGGCAGATCTTGATTTAGATAATTTTTAAGTTGAATATGTAAACTTGATTCAAAACTATTTTTTGAAAGGTCATTAGCAATTAATGAACCGTGAGTGCTCCATATGCTAGTTGAGTCGACTTTAATACATGCATTCGTTTGATTTTTGTCATAGCCGCTATCAGACTTCTTTCTTATATAAATTTTATACTTTTATACATTCGATCTTTGGTCTCAAGAATCGATTCACCCGATTAATCGAAGCTATAGGATCAATCTAAAAAAATCGGAAATCGGATACAAAAGAATCGATTCTTTAAAAGATCGAATCGAGATCGCCCATCCCTACTCTGAACTAGGGTACTCAAACTGCATTTCCTTTTGCCGAGGGCTTCCACAGCTGCTTCCAGGATGTTTGTTCGTCCATGATATCTCCACGTCGTCCGTTTCCAGGATTTTGTTTTCGTTGATTTTTTGTTCCAGTCTCCGTCGATATAAGTTTTTTGTTGTTTCGTCACATATAGATTCCATCTAGAACTTTTCGGTTATTTTTCTTGATTTTATTTTAATGTGGAGCATGTTTTTCATAATAGTTAGTACCAGTATTTACTGAGCTTATTGTTAGTAAGTACTAAAATAATTTTATTATGATTAAAGGAATATGATTAGCAAATAAGGATAGCACATTACCATCCCAGCGTGCGAAATTCTCACCCTGTCATTCGTAATCTTTAAATACTTCACATTTAAAAATTATTATAGCCTCGACATTTTGATATCAGAATGTTCGTCTTAAAATCTTCCAAAGAATCTGTCATTAAAATATTTATCTTCAGTTTTGGTACATACTGTATAGTATTGTGGAGAAGGAGGCTTCTGCGCGGGATCCGAAATATATCATGAAACACATCAATTTTCAATTTTAGATATCATGAGTTAATCAAAGATACCTCACATTCTCCTTGTTACATATTATACTTAGATAAAGGAATGACAATAATATAATTTTTTTTGAAAGTATGACACTTTAGCTTTAAAACGCCGTATTGTAAAGTCCTTAAAAGTTATTTGTTGCAAAGATATGATTTTTTAAAGAAAAAGTGGATTTTTGAATAATTTTTCATTTTGGCTTAATGGTTTTTTCTTTTATAACTTCACAATGAATCATTTTTCGGCAATGTCGATTGTGCAGTCACAGTTCTGAGATTCTAAACTTTTATTAAAAAAAAAAATGTTGAAAAATATTAATTGGAACCAAAGTTATAGCTTCTCCAAATTGAAGGGGGTCAACCAGACGAGAAATAGTTAATGTAATTCCCAGGATAAAATATGTTTAAGTATTAATTTTACAATTTTCAACATTGAAATTATAATTTTCAACGATTCGAAAAACTTTTCAGTAAACAAGTCAGCCATTTTAGATCCATCATTTAAAATTTTGCAATTCTGATCTTAAATTCGTAATAAGCGACCTCAAAAATCTTTGTACATTTTACAATTAAATCCGAACCTTTTTCGACTTTTGACCAGCTTTTCGGCTATTCGGAACACTATACGACGTACGGCACGTTACGCTCTTCGTACTTTCGTTACGATCTTCTTCTTTCAGGGCAATGTATTTCTGGTTCTCATTGAGCGACAGTTCCACGACACTTTGATAATTGTGTCACCCGACACCGCGCGACAGGTCCAACAGTCGCAGCACGCGTGATCCCATAAGCCACGCGAATACACAGTGTAACAACGGGAAATAAAAGTGTTATTTACGGGAAATAAATTATTAAAAACCATGCTGCGAGTGTTCTTTGAACCTTCGTGCTACCCTATCAGCGACCTCTTTGCGCGTGGGTTCTAACCCTTTAGGCAGGACAAATCCCAAATTTTTTTCTTTGTAGCATCAAGAGATACAACAATCTTTTACTCAGATTATTAGGCAAATTTAGCATACGCCGCGAGGGGATTTAGAAAATTTTTGCTCGGCCAGGCAGCGAAAACATTATAGTGCATAGCAAGATAAATGTGTGTGTGTGTGTGTGTGTGTGTGTGTGTGTGTGTGTGTGTGTTGTCCTTGCACGAACCTGGTCAATTTTGATCACAAGTTAGCAGTCATATAAAAATAAATTTCGCAAAAGATTATATCTGAAAAAAATTGTTTCTAAGAATTATAGGAATAAAATAGAAAATTGAAAAAAAAAACGAAATTTCTATTTATTAAATGAATTGATTTTGACGAAAAAAATATTACGGGATTTAATAGTGTGATGTTTAAAAGAATTTTTTTTTAAGAAACCGGTTGAAAAAATGAAAAAAAATAAGACAATTTTTTTAAGTGCATGTGCTTGAGATATTACTACATTTTTTTACTAAAAAAATTTCAAGTTATCAAGTATAATATATTTAATTTTCAAAACGGTCGAAAGGGTATATCTAACTATTAGTTTAAAAAATTGAAGTGTACGATTTGTCTGGCGCTGCACAACAGGTTCACAGAGCGGTACGCCGAGCATCACAACATTCATTTATTTTGTTACTTGAACTATTCCTGCGATCTTCAATTATTTTTTCTTTCCTGTCGGTCTGTTTTTCACATTTATTTTAATTTTCTTATTAGAAGAATAAGTTACATTTAATATTTTTACTCTTTGACAATTAAACTGTTTATGTTTTAATTGAGTCCCATAACTTTATTTTTGAAACATTTATTGTGTTTTCCGATATTTGTATTGCTTCCTTTGTACATCTCAGGCTTGTGAGTAGCATTCTTTAGTTTTGTTTCACTGCAATTGTTTTAAATGCTTATTTATTTTATTTAAATGCTTATTTATAGTACAACACTTATTTCCGTTCGTTGATCTGTCCCCGTAATTAAACATTGCATATTATAATTTTCTCATTTTGAAGCATAAAACTAATGATTTGGCGATAAATAATACGTCGCTCGAATAATTTACATTTCCTTCACTTCCTTTACTTTCATGCAACTAACAGTCACAATATTGACATTTACCCTTTTTTGCGTCTCGTTTATTTTTGTTCCAAAACACATATTTCATACTATTCAGTGTATATGAGGCATTTTAATTTCTCACATTAATTTCGTATAATGTTTATTAGTTTGTTCATATCAAATTCACTACAGCATTTCACGAGATTCGACTACGCACACTTATACTAGACTCTGTTACATACATATGCTTATGTAAGAATTGGTGAAGAAACTGTAAATAGTTTCCTATCTCCATTTTTTGTGAGAGTTTACGATTTGATTGTTTATATGGGATATTCTTAAGGAATCAGTGCTATTTTATTCATTCGAGTTGATGGGTTGGTCTATTGTATTCTTTATATAAATGCCGTGAATTTAAAGTCACTAGATTAATAAAATATCGTGATGGCAAATCCATTTTTTTAGCATTTGGAGTCAAAATGGCTGAAATTACACATAGTGTACTATTTCATCTACACATTAGGTACAGCAGTCTTAACCTGTGCAAAAGTTATTGTATTAGTCTATATTGTATATGTCTATGCATTTATCAGCATCGTATATAAAGAAACGTGAGGAAATAAACAGAATAATGTCAATTGCTTATATTTATGCATTGATATGTACTTTCATTTTCTGTAGTGTACTTACTTGTATCTTTATTTTATTATTATGTCGTTGAAGTTTCAGTGCATAAGGTATATGCACTAAAACTTCAATGATAAATTAATCATTCGTACATATTTCTTTATATATTTATAAATTGTTACAAATAAACTAAATTATTACAAATAAAAAAATTAATTTACATAATTGACAGCTTTTTCCTCACAAAATACGTTTATGCAAATACACAAGTTTAGAATGGCCGAGCTTGGAATCAAAATGATGGAGAGTTTGTGGTACTTTATAAATCTGACTTTAACATAGATTAGTCGCGAAGCGCTATCTGCTTTAGGTAATAATTTTAACGCGATTATTATTATTATTTAATTGGATCGCTTAGCAAACTACTTCAGTAGGCTTATTCGCATCTTATATAAATAGCAGGATCGTAGGTTCGCTCTCGGAAAGAAAAATTGAAGATAAAAGACCGTTCGCAGTTTTTTCGCCAGTTACATAAGCATGTGTAACAGAGTGTAGTATAAGTGTAGTGTTTCGTGCCATGCGCTTGTGTAAGTAGCCGAGTCTCGCAACAATTCACTACAACTACTATTGTAGTGAATTTGATATGAATAAACTTTATATTAAATTAATATTGGGAGTTAAAATGCATCATATAATAAGTAAAATGTACTTTGGAAAAGAAACGAACAAAACGCAAAAAAGGAGTAAGTCAATTTTGTGGCTACTTGTTTACGCTCTTAAATGTTAATACAATTGTGCTAGAGTTTATTTATGTTTTGAAAATAGCGCGCTCAACGCTGAAACTCAGGGTAGCAACTTAATTGCCGCTGCAGCGATAGGTGGCGTCGCGCGCGTTTGTTAGCTTCCGCTTAACAAAGAAAGCGAAAGTAGTCTTAACTAAGCGTCGAAACCATGAAGTAGGATAAGGAGACCGAACTTCATGCTCAGAGAGTAACAAAAGTGGACCCGAATTCCGTCGTAAAAATGAGTTCGGTTTTTGGTCACTCGCGTCGCATGAAACGTTAATTCTCCCATTTCTATTGGTTCTGTATTTCTATTGGTTCTTTATGTAACATAGAAAACCAATAGAAATACAGAACCAATAGAAATGGGAGAATTAACGTTTCATGCGACGCGAGTGACCAAAACCTGAACTCATTTTTACGACGGAATTCGGGTCTACTTTTTCACCCAAAGTTCCGTCTCCTTATCCTACTTCATGGTCGAAACCGAAAGTGTTGTTAGTACGAGCGTCTAGAGCTCATTATAAAACCAGCCAAATAAAGTTTTTGTTCATTTTTGCTATCCATTATTTAATCCTTCAAGCCGGATAGAGGTTCGGATCTTGGTTTAGATACGGTTCGGATTTCGATTCAGTACGTGAACATGTTTACAAGGCAATTCTACAAGGCGAGTTAACAAGGCACAATATCCAAGATGTCGGAGATCATCGGCAGTTTATGAAAGGCACATGGATACGTGAAGATGAAGCTCACGTGATTGAAAACACAGACGTTGCAAATCGTTGATGAGAAAAGCAAACTTGACAAGGAACAAATTGAATCGAGGTTAGAAAAGCTAGAGGAAATATATTGAGGATTCGAAGCTATTCAAATACAATTGCTAGAAAAGGTGAATGATCTCATAGAGGATACCATAAAAGAAGACATATTCGACGAAAAATATTTCGAGGTAAAATCTTTATTTAAACTATTTCTAAGATCGCCATCGGAAGGTATCGAGTCGAGCGGTACAAACACGAGCGTGCAATTATTGCAAAAATAATCAGAGTTGATATAGCATATCGGGTGCGGTACACATAGCGACGTATCGGCTATGACCCGAGCATAAAAAGCAAAACTTCAACGGCCATTCTTTCACGGAAATTCTTGATCGCGTACTTATTATGGCAAATTCGTCTAACATAGATACTAGGGTTAAGTTGCCTACGATCAAACTTCCGCACTTTCGATGGTAAAATCGAGGAATGAAAATGCTTTTTCGACAGCTTCCGTTCTATCATACACAATAAATCACATTTATCAGATATTGAGAAATTTCAATATTTAACTTTATCTATTTCGGGCCGTAAAAATCATAGTCGATTGAGTTGACGAGTCAAAACTATAAAACGGTATGGGAATTACAATTTTTCAATAGTGATATGACGATCCGAGGTCACTTAAAACAAAGCATATACATTGTCTGTTTACGATGCTCACGGTAACGAAAAAATTCGCGAAGGCTTTTCGAGAGATAATCGATTATACTTCTAGACATTTAAGAGTATTGAAGGTTTAGGTTCTAGGTTCACCCATGGAAGTTTGGGACGAACTTATTTTACACATGCTAGAGACAAAGGTAGATGTAAAAACTCTTCGTGCATGAGAGGAAGAGAACAAAACGAACAAAAATACAAGGCTAGCTGATATGTTGGAATTCTTGAAAGGAAAATGTCAAATTCTAGAATAAATCGAATCAAGGTCAATAAAACAGAAAGGTCTAGCAAGGAAGGTAAGCAACGGGGCAAGAGACGCGAGATAACAGGTACATAATCATATTTGTCAGCCAAAGGTAAATCAAATAAGAAAACGACTTTAACGGCCTCATTGGGCTTAGTAAGTGCTATTTTTGCAATTGGAATCATTTCATATATTTTTGTGAGAAATTTCTAGCATTGTTCATACCCGATCCCATTAAGGAAGTCAAGCAATTAAGACTGTATAAATTGCCTTAGGAATGATTACTATGTCAAAACGTGCAAAATGGGTCATTGTCGAAAATGTACAGATAAGCACAATACTCTATGCCATATACCATAGGAGGACAAAGTTTCTATGGCTAAACCAGTCAGTTGAGAATCTCAGAATGATCTCAAGCAAAGAAACATTGATGAATAATTTGTCAGTTTATCATGCTTCAAGCAATACGCGAGAGCGTTACGTACTTAAGGTCATTGCAGTTGTTGAAGATATTCGGCGTGATGGTTCTGTAGTTCAAACTTGCATACTTTTAAATAGCGCGAGTGAAACCAATTTCATAACGAAAGCCGCACACAATAAATTAGGGCTGTAACGAAATAGAGTTTCGGAAATTGTTGCCGGTTTAAATGGCATTGAGAACAAGATTTACAATGCATGAGAGCAAGATTTGCAATACATATCAAGTCAAAATATTTCAGTTTCGAGATTAACGTTCTATGTTTGATCGTGCCACTAAATGTTTGCCATCCGTGAAATTAGATTACGAACTGTTGCGAATTCCGAGTAACGTTAAATTGGCTGACTCTGAATTTTTCAAACCCGATTCAATAGATATATTACTTGGCGTAGAATTTTGCTTTGATTTGCTAGAAACGGATAAAATCAAGCTTGGTGGAAATCAATTGATTCTGCAAAACATCACATTTGGTTGGATAATAGCTGAATTCATTTGCAATCTATCGCGTGAAAGATCAATTTTGCAAGCAAAAATTATTAAGCGCAATAATTTGTCCATTAAAATTTGAAAATTCGTTAAGCTAAAATCTCGAGAGATTTTAAGATGTGAAAAGTTATGATTGCAATAAAATATAAAATTTATCCGCTGATGAAAAATATTGCGAGCGACACTTCGAGCAAACCACTATGCGAGCGAATGACGGAAAATTCATTGTAAGGTTGCCATTTCGTAAGGGGCACAAGCCTATTGGTGACAATAGGGAAATAGCTTTAGAAAGATTATATCAATTAGAACTCACGTTCAAGAGCAATGACAGTGTTTCGTACTAGATATGTAAATTTTATGTCGAAATACATTGAACTACGGCATATGTCAATTGCAAACGAATCTTTAGATAGTTACGAAAATGTCTATTGTACCTTTTGAATTACAGAGTATTCAAAGAAAGTAGTAGCAGTACCGAACTTCGTGTCGTGTTTGATGTCAAAAAATAGTAAGGATACATCTTTAAACGATGCAGTAGCATGAGAATGCTTTTTGTAAGACCTATGGTACAAGATAATTTAATTGACATTGTTTATACGGTTTCAATTTTACAATATAGTCGTAACTGTCAATTTGCAGAAAATCTAACGTCATATGTTGGTACATAGCAATGACAGAAATTTTCAACGCATTCTATGAAGGTTTACGATTGATGAACCTATAAGGGAATATCTTTTAAACACCATTACATACGGATAAGTATGCGCGTCATCCTGTATCTAGCGATGTTTGAGACAACTCGTGATTGAAGGATCAGAAAGCTACCTATTTGCGGTTCAAGCAATATTAAATAACACATACGTAGATGACATAATTACCGGAGTGAACACGGTTGAGGATGCATGAATTTTACAAGAGCAATTAGTTAGATTGTTGTTTGAGGGAAAATTCGAAGCACATAAACGGTGTTCAAATTCGAATCATGCACTAGAAAATGTACCTATAGATTTGCGAGAATCCAATATAAACTTGAATATTGAAGCCAATGATGTTATCCGAACATTGGGATTTAAGTGGAATCTTAGCTCTGACGAGTCTCGATTCATGGCTCAAACAATATCAGGTGCATCCACGAAACGTGAAGTATTATTCGCGAAAAGCAAGCTATTCGATCCTTTAGGTCTCGTTTAACGGTCCCGTTTTAACAATGGCGAAGATTTTAATGCAAAGTTCGTGGTAAATCACGCTGGATTGGGACGATTTTCTCCCTGAGATATTTCTAAACAAATGGAAAGATTTTGAATCAAGCTTGACTGATATAAATGTAGTGCATATACCACGATTAGGTATTAGTGCGTTAAGAAATAGTCGAGTTTCAATGCACGGGTTTTGCGATCCGAGAGCGCGTACGGTGCATGTCTTTATATACAGTCGATAAATAATTATTCCAGTGCCCAATGAAATATCGGTTAATCTATTATGTTCCAAGGCAAGAGTTGTTTCCCTGAAAAGGCAGTCGATACCTAGATTAGAACTGTGCAGCGCAGTATTACTAGCCAGATTAGCAATGCAAAACAAGCGCTTCATATACCTATTAACGAGATATGCGTTTGGTTTGATTCGATAGTAGTATTACGTGGCTACGTGGAGATTTGACTCGTTGGAAGCCTTTTGTATGTAACCGCGTGTCCGAAATTATTGACATTTTACCTATTATTCTTTGGAAGCACGTCAGAGTTCCAAAATCCTGCGGATTTAATGTCAAGATGAGCTACACCTGCGCAACTTATAAACAATTCATTGTGGTGGCACGGTCCCAGATGATGGTTGTGCGACTCTCTCTCTCTCTCTCACCGCTCTCTCTCACCGCTCAACAATTAGAGAAGAATCAATGTGCCAATTTTCGGACAATGATTTTGCTTTCGTCGATATAGGGTCTAAGAAAGATATCCGAATTTGCAATTTAAATTTGTATTCAACATCGAATGATGCCATTCATATGCTTGTTCAGGAATGTTCAACAGGACATTGTCGAAAATTGTGCGATCCTTAGACTACAGTCTTAGATTTATCTCAAATTGTCGAAAAGGATCAGAAGATAGAACCTTGAACAGACTAACCGTACAAGAATTATCAGAAGCTTATCGTACAGTAATCAAATATTCACAGAGCATCCACTTCAAGAAAGAGACATTTGCAAGGACAAGGACAATTGAATTGAACTAGCCAGCTACAACAACTTCAGGCCTTCTTGGACGAAAATGGCATTCTGAGAGTGGGCGATTGTTTTTGAGATGTGTCCTGGAATTTTGCGAGGAAACATTCTATACTGCTGCCTGCGAAATATAAAATCACACGATTAATCATCAAGAAAGAGCACCGAACTTTATTGCACGCAGAACCGCAAATGCTACTTGAATCGATACGAACACATTATTGCCCTTTAAATGCAAAAAAAACTTAGTTTGCAAGTTTGTCGCACATGCTTATGGTGTGTTAAAAATAATCCGAGAGGATTAACGCAAGCGATGGGATCACTGCCAGCTAATAGAATTAAACCTTCCCGAGCGTTCTCTATCATAGGCATTGATTTTGCAGGTCCAATTGTTACACTTCCCACACAGAACATAATATCTATTAGATGTCCATTGGATGTTCTTGCTGGATATTAAGGATATCCATGAATATCAAATTGATAGCCACTGGACATGGATTGGATATCCAAATGTCAGCCAAAAGAAATCTAATGAATATCTACTAGATATCTAACACAATATTCACCAGACATCCATGACATATCTATTAGATATCTATGAACATAAAATGATATGAACCGAAAATTTTTTTCACCAGAACTTACTAATTCTTATAGCTTAATTCTGTATTCACACTGTTTCGCATACAAGATTCTTAATTCACTAATTAAAATTACGCATTATTTTACAACTTAAAAACGCATCGACGCCAGCAGGATTCGAACCTAAGATCCTCGGAACAATAACCTAGCACTCTAACACTTGAGCTATTGCACGCTTGTGATATTGTTATATTAAAAAGTTTTATTTGAAGTAAAGTTAATTTGAACAGGGAGAAACTTGCGTGTTGAGTACCGCGCAAACACTCTTATTAGCCCTTTGATCGTTTTTGATCGCCTTAGATTTTTTTAAATAAAAGGGGAGACCAGGGCTATTCGTTAGGTGGGGTAATTCGTAAAAATGAAAATATCTTTGTATGG
>QKQZ01026049.1:0-10255 GCA_003595255.1 Solenopsis fugax
AAAAATTAAATAACTTTTAATCTAATAAGAGAATTGTGTCCAAATTTTATATAGACACACAAACGTAATAGTAGAATAATCTGTGAAATTTTTACGTTCTTGGTAACGTTTTTGAGATACCACCCATATATCCTTAAAGTAAGATCTATTTATTCAATTTATAACATTCATCACGATTCATATTTTCTTTTTCATTTTTCTCTTTTTTTTTAAATTTTTATTTCTATAATAAATCGAAAACACTTACCTCGCTCTGCTTGTTCTCATTTCCATGATTCTCCGATTGGATTATGGTGTCCATGGTCCATTATAGGCTTACGCTTGACCTTGTACGTGCTGTACGCGATTCTGCGGAACTGTTATTTCGCATCTCGCGTATCATCCGCTTGCAGCATCCACGCGCTTCTCCGGGATTATTTCCGTAATCTGATACGCTCCGAGAGCTACAAACCATCACGTGCCGGTGATTTGCCATTATTGTGCGCATACCTAAGGCCCAGTCCAACAAGCGAACAGCCGGTCCGTTTCTATGCGTTTCGCGGCGTAACAGAGGGAGTATTATCGCAGAATCGCAGATGTAATCGTGGATGTAATTTTAATCAGTTTTGAAAAATGCGGATCGTATAAGTTTCAAATTATTTCAAGATGGTTAGAAACGCAAATTGGAAACACGTTATTTCACGAAAAAGTCCGTACTGCGCTTGGACGCTCAGTAGGCTCGCGTCGCGCTTATGTGAAATCGCAAATTGATACTTTGATAACGTTAATATAAGAGGCAATAACTCATGTGTGAGCGCACGACTTAATAAGCATTACACGTATTAATGGCAAAAGTCGCGGATGCGTCCCACCGCAGTGCACTCCTGAAAAATATGACGTATTGCCGCGAGAGAGTCATTCACTCGCGCTTGAATATTAACGAGCGATTTGTGTCGCGCGGCAGGATTTACGATAATTCCGCCGCGGCACCGAGAGAGGAACACCATCGCGGCGGCGATTTATCGTCATTGTCCGCATGTACTGCCCGCGATGCACCGTTATATTTCGTACGTGCATCGCGCGTTTGCCCCTTACCCTAAACACGAGGTATACCGCAGGTGCACCTAAACACAAAGTATCATCGAAGCATACTTCTAGTAAAGAAAATTTAGTTTTCCGATGAGAATGAATAAAATACATTGAGTTTTCGAGTTAGAAAATATCGAGGCTTTTTATCTTTTATTTCATCTTTATTTTTTCTTGTTACTATTTATTGAATAGACGATTCGATTTGTGTGTTTAACTAAATAGAGCTGTACAATATATAAATGCTTATTTGTATTTCATGTGTTTCATGTACACAGTCAACTTACGCATATAACAAACATATTTTTCCTATTAACATGTAATTTTGTAAATTTATTATAAATATATTACTATATCGAATATATACATATCGGCATTATAAAAATCGTGGTTTTATACATGTAAAGAGTATCTTAAAGTCCCTAGAAAAATGCATTATTTTCGGCAAATAATTTTATTTTACTTGTTTTTCTTAACGATGTCTTAATCCGCGACTTATTGTCTCGCATAATATAAATTGTGTTTTTTTACCTGCTTTTCATGTTCTTTTCTTGAAGCGATTGAAATAAGAAAGTTTAGTTTCTTGACATTTTTTATCAATCAGTTCTCAGCTTACTTATCAAAGCTTAGATTTCTTGGATACTCGTTTTTCCATATATATATTTTTTTATTTTGTTAATTAAAAAATTTAATAAATTCAAGTCTCTTTCCGATAAGATTTCGAATCAATCGCGCGATGTTTAATGCAAGAACACGCCATGGTAGTTTTTCCTTTTGAGAAAATGCTTGAGCCGCTAACAAAGTTGCTCCAGAGACAGATCCTTAAACGCTGCCATAGGGATATTTCCTAGAAAAGATTGTACGATTCTGTTACAAAACTATTTGCGCTGATATGGAAGCTCGGTTACTCTCCGGAGTCCAACGAGTTATGTACTTTGAAATACGAGGAGGTACTTCCTACAAACGGCTGCAGACTTTTCGATTGTATTTGCAATTGCCGTGTTGCAACCGACAATTGGACTTGCCGTGTTGCAATCACATGTTGCACTTTCGGCGAAGGAGCTATTAGCCGTTTGGTACGCAATAAAGAAATGACTCCTTGAAACATTTTTGGTATAAGAATATGCAAGACTACCGTAATTACTGAAAATATGTCGAAAAGAGATAAAACAGTGATTTCGAGAGTTTCAATTTCCAAAGTTGGAATGTTGTCTACATAAGATAAATTAATAATGAAAAATATCATTTTTTTTTCTCTTTGTTACACTGAGAAAAAAGTTGAAAATTTTAGTCAATTTAACTTTTTTTTCAGTGTACTTCTCTGCAACTTTATAATAATTGAACTGATCCAATTTTGGACTTGAAAATCGAATAGAATAAAAAAATTTATAAAATGTGGATTAAACGAGAACCAAGAGTCTGTGGATTTTAAGATTTTAATCTTAAAGAAAATAAATATTTTTTAAATTCTATTTGAAAGGGATATTTTTAAAATCTGAGAAAAGTAAATATATGCGAAAAATAATCATTATTTTCGAAATAAGAGTATTACCTATTTGCAAGATAAAGGCGCATAAAACAAATTATGATTTTGCAAATCTTGTATGGAAAAAGTTAGCATCATTTTCGTGATTGTTAAATTCTAAATTGTTAAATATTAAATTAGATTAGAATATGGAGTTCTGTGTATACGAGATTAGTTCAATAAATACAGGAACTGGAAGGCACAATGCAATGACTATCGTATCATACCGAGATACTCAATCTTGCTTTAATTAACTGACATTAAGTTACTCGAAAGTAAGCTGCACATTTTTTACTACTAATTCGTAGCAAATTTTACTGGTAATTTTGTAACCTAACGTTACGTTAATACAGCTGTAAATAATTCGATTCGTCCTAGAAACTGTACGAACGTTCTTGAAACTTGCAGGCGCAAAGTCCGCGGTTTAAATTGTTTTCCGGTCGATTTGCTACCGACAAATGCATCTATCATACACTATCTACCGTCAAACATCTACCATCGCCGTAAAGACGGTGATTGATTGGGCACAATAGAATTTTCACGCTTATTCTTCGCTAAGTTGATTCGTTGTCGAGATTCTGTATTTAAAGTAGAAGAAGGTAAGGCGCTATGTATTGCTCTCTATCGCGACAGCGTTCTTCGAGATCGGCGTCAGAATACTGGACTCCTGATCAGAATTGGGCGGGGTTAGGACCACCTGCGGCGCCATACCGCCGTCGGCGTCGGTGCGATCGGTGCTAGCTTCATCACCGGACTTGACCGTGATTCCCGCAGCGTTGTTGACGATGCACTTTTTGAAGTGGGTTCTCATGTTGCTGCTCTGCGAGAACCTGCCGCCGCAATTAGTGCAGGAGTACGGCTTGGTACCGGTGTGGTAGTTGAGGTGAGTCTTGAGGTGATGCTTCTTGGTGAAAGCCTTCGAGCACAGGGTGCATTGGTAGGGTTTCAGGCCGGAGTGTAGTCTAGTGTGTAGGGTCATGTTGGAGCGGTCGGCGAACGCTTTCTGGCAGACCTGACACTGGTACGGCCGCTCGCCGGAATGGGTCCTCAGGTGCTGCTTAAGCAGCATCTTCCGCGAGAACGCCTTTCCGCACTGATCGCACTGGTGCGGCTTCACGCCCGTGTGTATGCGCACGTGCATGTTGTAGGCCACTCGCTGATTGAAGCTCTTCCCGCATTCCGCGCAGCCGTACTCTTTGCGGTTCCGATGAATCTTCATGTGCGAGCTCAGGTAGCCGCGGTCGTTGAAGTACTTGCCGCATTCCGGACAAGTGGCGGCGAACTCCCGCGTGCCCTCGTGCACGCTGCGATGGTACTTGTAATTGCGCAGCTGCGAAAACTGCTTGCCGCAGTCGGCGCAGCGGAACGGCTTTTCACCGGAGTGCGTTCGGCTGTGCACCTGTGACGATCACATAGACACGGCGATGTGTAGCTAGGCTATTTGCAAGATTACGGGGGGCCGAGAGACGAAGGGGCCAGGACAAAAAAAGAGAAAATTGAGCGTAGGCCGCTCGTCTTTGACTCTCGATATGTTGTATAATTTCTCCTTCGTAAATCGGCACAAACGCGGCACAAACGCCGCGTAATGTAACAGGACCGAGCTCCTATTTAAGAGCCAAAAAAAAAAANGAAGGCGTATGGGAAAAGTAGGCATATGGAACGACTTAGAGACATCGGTATCTCGTTTTTCATAATCGAGCAGGAGAGTGTGTACACGATCAAGTATGAAGTGCCTGCTTGCGCCAGGCATGTAGTGTCGTAAGGACGGCGGTAATTTAACTGACATTAATTCCAACGTAACTGACACTTAAGCTCTGCGAAAATCCGCGAAATTAGAGACTGGCAGTATCTAACGTTAACAAAAAAAAAAAAAGGAAAAGAAACAGACGAGGAGGTTGTAATTTGCGTAGTGACTTATGGAACATCATGCGTGAGGAACATCATCAGTGAGAAACAGTTGGGTTTGATAGTTTAGGACTTGTGCAATCCGGAGTGATCAAGGATTTATGCTAAATAGTTAGGCTTCATGAAATCTATCAATCTAAATCTCTAGTTAATCTCTAGGTGCGATCTAATCTACGTTTCTGCCTGGGAATCGAAATGCGTAGCCTTTAGAGTGTGTTAATGTCTGATTTAATGGTTAAGAGGCATACCTTGAGCGACGCTCTCGTGACGAAAGTCTTTCCGCACTGATCGCACTTGTGGTCGTCCGCCGATCGTCCGCGCTGCGCCACCTCCGTGCTCACGATCGTCTCGTTGTTATTGTTATTGTCGCTGTTAACAAAAATCCTCGCGACCCGCTCTTCCTCGCTCTTCTCCGCGCTCGCTATCTCCGTCTTCGGCGTCTCCTTCCTCTCGTCGGTCTCGACCGTGTCGCAGAGTCTGCTGATCGGATGCGACAGTTCGGGTTTCGTCGGTGTCTGCGGAACCACTTGCGTCGGATATCCGCCGCCTTTGCCGGCATTCGTGATAACGCTTTCGTTGCTCGAGGACGATTGCGTGGATCCGTTACCGTTGACGTTCTGAAAGAGAGGCTGCTCGCTGCTTCTGATCGCGCTCGTGGGCGGGGCGATCTGATCGGAGGACGCGAATGGAATCGGCGATCGATAGATCTCTTGAATTTTCGCGTCTGGACTACCGATCATCTCGCGCGATAATCTCGAGTCGTTGTCAAAGCCCGTCTCGCAGCTGGTAGGAACTTCGAAAGCCGTAGGGCAATGCCCGTCGCTTCGCGGTGCGCTTCTCGGGGAATGAACGATATTCTTCGAGCTCATCGATATTACTGTGGATCGGGTCAATTCCGGAGCCAGAGGCTTCTTATGGATTTCCTGCAACATGCCGTTAAATTGTTTGAGAATTGATCTTTCCTCTCTTATTAATTTTAAATAATTAATTAATTTTAAATAAATAATTAATTTTAAATAAAAGAATAAGAGAAAAAATTTTTCTTAATTGCCAAAACCTTAAAAACAAAATTAATTTATCTTGATTGATCACGAAACAGAATTTTATTATCTCTATTTTCTTATCCTATTTCTACATTTAATATATATTTACATTACATTTATTATTATATTTATATTAAATTTACATGTAAATATCGCCTATTTGTAATTTAAAAATGATATTTATTATTCGGAAATTTAAAATTTATTTCGAATTTCTAAATTCAACATTTTTTCAAATTCACTTTTTATAATAATACGTTTAGTGTTATAAATATTTAATATGCATTAACTATTGTAAATAAAAGCATTGTGCATCAGCGTAATTTTCCTAGAGCGCAATTGCATTCGTCTCACGTTGAACATATCTACTTAAAATCAGACGTCCATTGACAGAAGAACACAACCGGTCACGTCAAACTTATCCACATTCATTAATCTTGGAGGAATAGCGTGGTGTACACGCGTGAAGAATCGAAATCGTCACGGTGCATCGGCCGACGCGTTTCAATGAGCTAGAAAGTGACGTCTAGATTTCAGGGTCGTTTACTGTTTTACAGTACTTTTAGTCACGCTCGGTTTTAAGCAGTTAACTCGGTATGCTCGTTAACTTAGAATGACGTTGAAATGTTAAGGTATCGCGAGTTGCGTGCAGATCCGTCCATCCTTCTCGGTGTATTCGTAATTTGCAACAACGGCAATTTCTTCTTTAGTTTACGGAGTTTTAGTATTTTGCACAGGAAAATGATTTGGCGCTTAAGAGGCAAAACGTTTTAATATTATTTTATTATTATTTAATTTATTTTTGAGATTATTATTTTATTACACAAAAATTGTAAGTAAATATTAAAAAGATTTACGCTTTCCTTTTTTTAGACAAATGATTATAAATCTTTATCTTTAATTTAGATTTAAAGAGAATCGTGTTAGTCGGTGTAAATTTATTCAAGTGTCAAGAACCAATTTCTAAACGTCTGGTCAACACGGCATAATCCAACAATCGCACGTCGACGGTTTCCCATCTTTAATGCTAAATAAAACGTCTATAGCGCAGCAATAGTCCGCTGGAATGCCTCTGCATAATGAGCAGTTGGAAAAACCGAGAAGAAAGCAGCAATTAGAAAGCAGTTAGATTGTAAAACAATTTAACGCTATCGATCGTTTGAATGTAACAGTAATGGACCAATCGGCGCGCTCCCGACACGATAAGGAAGGCGAATTGTTAAGATGCATATTATTCACGTCTTATTAATAATCGCGTCATATTTGCGTTCAACGGAAGCCGAATATAAATCGTCGAGATTAAATTCACGAGATAAGATACGTATCCAAAGTATTCTATTAATTACCGCAATATTTTTGCGCATTCTCTGAATTTTAAGTAACGGCGAACAGAATCAAAGGATATGTGTGAAATTCGTAGCTTTGGATCGTAACTTTCACACTTCCATACGACTTTTGCTACCGATCGTCATCTTATTGGCTGCTCTTTTAGACTTTTTTATGAAAAGGTGTCGAGGTGTCGATATCTTTTTATCGCACCCGCACAGAAAAAAATGACTATCAATTCAACAATTCATTGTTTCATATATAAGCAAGAATATAAAATCTTCTTGGAAGAATTTGATAATCTTGATCAGATATAATTTGCTTACATGAAGAAACAAAATTTCTTTATGTTAGCAAATTATGTCTCTTTGAAATTATAAATACTTCCAAGGAGATTTTATCTTGCTTATATATGAAACAATGAATTATTGATTTGATACTAATTTTTTTTCTATACGTGTAAGAGATTCTACAAAATAAATTCAATACGTAAAAAAAAATTGCCGATAAGAGCCAGTACCGTTTTCTCGTGCAAATTTATTGATTTGATTTCTTTATTACTTATCTAATGGTTGACAAGAGCGTTTCTCGAACGCTGAAATGTAAGTACGTATAAAGCGAAGACGTTTCGACTCACATCGAGTCTTCTTCAAACATTATTAATAAGCTACTTAGATGTGTAATTTGCTAAGTCCAAATAACTGTAATCATCGTCCCGTTTTTTGAATAATGATATGTCACGGACAATTGTGTGATAAAATTTCGGTCGTCAAGTTATGCGGTCATTTGTTATCGATTTGCATAAGTCTGGAATTAATTTAAATAATTAACGAGAAAGAATCTCAATTTGCTCTTAACATGCGTTCTAAATTTTAGACAGAGTTCTGGTACACAGAGGCTGCGTTCCGAAATTCATTGCGAGTATTGAAAATTTATAGTTTACATACAGGGGAAAGTTGCTGACCAGTCTTCTGCATACCAGTCTTCTTTTCAATATTTTACATTTTTACTTTATACAAGCAATATTTAGTGACAAGAATACAAAGTAAATAAGAAATAAGTAATATAGACAAAAATTCAACAAGTTTTATTTTGTTTTGTGCATGCTATTAGTATTTTAGAAAATCAAGTACATCTGATGTAAATTTTTCATTAACTTATATAGCTCAACGTAATTATGCAATTTTCATTTATTTTATTTTATTGTACTTTCATTATATGTGCATATTTACAATTATTATAAAAATTAAATCGATATTTTTATAAACTCCATCAAGTTTCCTAATTCGTACCACTACAAATTTTACTATAAAGAAATGATACTAATGTAAATGATAATAGTAAAATTAATAATTGCTACACTGAGAGAAATCGTTTGGTAGAATAGTGATCAAATGAAATTTGTAGTTACTGATACTAAAAACTTAGCTACATTTAACAAAACTTTTTGTAATTTGTTGTATGAAAATAATTATTTGGTTAAGGCTACAAATTGTTTGGTCAAAACAACTATATATTTAGTAACTATCACTATAAAATTCATTTGATCACTATTCAACCAAACTTTGATTGATTTTACCAAACATTTCTCTCAATGTATGAATTAAAATATATCAATTACAATGATAAATTCAAGCCAGTTTTATTTCTTATCTTTTTATCATTGTTATTTATTAATTATTGAATATGTGAAATAAAATAAAAAATACCACTTAAGTGGTACACTGAAAGAAAAGACTGGTTATAACTACCAAATGTATAGTGAAATAGTATCAATTAAATATTTGATCAATGTAACCAAAAATAATTTTACTTTTCTAAATATTTAGTAACTTATACCAGATTTGATAATACTTACTAAACTTTTAATAAATAAAATTATTTTTCGTTATATTAACAAAATATTTAATTGATACTATTTCACTATACATTTAGTAGTTATAACCAGACTTTTCTTTCAGTGTACGCATTTAGCAACTCTTCCCTGCTATATAGATTTTCAATACTCCGAGTGAATAACGAAACTCACTTAACGTCAGGTCTCTCGCAGCGCACAAGGAAAATTAGTGTGACGAAAATCGCGAGCGCGACAGTGTCGCGCTGCGTTCTCATCCGATTGAAATCTTTGGCAATCTCGACGCAAGCTGCGGGAACCGTTGTTGCTTACGCAAGCAGACAGTCGTCGCGACAGCGCGACGGTCCACGAAATCTGGCACGCATCTCCCTTCGTCGAAAGAGAAAACGCGTTCCCAGATCGGGCGTGTAATAATAATGCGATGGGCGCGCGCGCGCAGCTGGCAATGCTGGCATTGCCAGCTGGCGATGCGCAATCACGGCGCGGCGTGTCCT
Organism: Solenopsis fugax; assembly: GCA_003595255.1. Classification (NCBI taxonomy): domain Eukaryota; kingdom Metazoa; phylum Arthropoda; class Insecta; order Hymenoptera; family Formicidae; genus Solenopsis; species Solenopsis fugax. Next base: position 9,214 of record QKQZ01026049.1, read on the forward strand.
GATAAACGGCCGGAGCGAGCTAACTGATAGCCGCATTAAGCGGAACGCGGCACATCGAACGCGGAGTGAAGGACGACAACGCAGCTGGAAGCGGAACCCTGTCACCTGTAAAGATACGTAATGTACATACGTGTCCGGGGAAGCGAGCCAACTATCGACAAATGGCGAACACGAATCTTCCGATGTTCGTATTCGTATGTGTTCAGCGTTTACAGGTTTCAATTAACTCTTAACGCATGATACGCGCATGTAACAGGTAATCTCTGTCCGTCGTGGCCCCTTCTAACAAGTGCGAGCTCGCTCGTGGCTTTTTATCATGCTTTGATATCCGATAGCTTGTGCTAGAAACAGCCTTTCGTCAATTAATTTCGGGAGACGCCGTTTTATTCCGCGTTTTCGCAGTTGAAACAGAGGCAAAATAAGAGGAAGGAAAGAATTTATCACGGTGGCAGAAAGGATTAACATTTTTTATGTTCGTATCGTAATGTTCGTATTTTCTTTGTTTCGCACATCTTCGTTTATTTATGAAATAGCTTGTTTCATCTGACACATAAACTTCTCATAGTGGCAGAAATTAGACAATTCTCAATAAGCAAGTTAATTTGGCTTACGTATAATCATAATTGCTTCGCGATCAATAGGGTAAAGTTGCCTATTATGAGATACCTTTTTTAAAAGGCTTATAATTTATTTAATTTATATCATTAACTCCTATTTTTATATCCAAATTATAGTAAATATATTTAAGTTTTATCGCCAAAAGTTAGCAATCGATAATAGTTATACTTTGTTGTATATGAAATTTTATATCAAAGTTGCCGATTTTGCTTGTTCAAAAAAAGGGTCCCTAATATGAGATACAAAGGTTTTTTTATATGAAATTTTTTATCAAAGTCGACTTTGCTTGTTCAAAAAAAGGTTCCTAATATGACATACAAAGATTACAAAGATTTTTTTATATGAAATGGATCTTATCGACTTGGACTTTACTAGATTCAAATTAGGCTCCAGACTCAAAATCTAGTTGACCAATCAAATAGCT
>QKQZ01026059.1:0-23612 GCA_003595255.1 Solenopsis fugax
GGTACAAAATTGTTTCTTGCGGCACAAATTAGCACTAAATGAGCACTAAATCGTTCAATAGGTTATTGAACGTTCGATTTTGCTCATTTGGTCCTGCTAGCTTGACAGAGGTTAAAAATATCTCATTTTTATATGCTTCTATATGGTTTATCGTAAGACAAAAGTATCACGTATTTCTCCTTTTTCCTCTCTCTTCCTTTGCTCTCTACCACCCCATTGTACTTTATTAAGCGTTGCGCAAAAACAATGCATATATTGCTCACAATTTTAGAAAAAATATGCATCGAATTAGTAGAGAACGTATAAAAGTTTAAAATTTCATAAACATAAAGTTTTAATTCAGTCTTATATTATTTAAAATAATTACATTTCCTAATTAAATCGTAGCGCTGCGATTCTGTTTCCATGGCAAATATTTAACAAAAGAAACCAGAGAAATGATTATGGCTGGACTAATATTTGCGTGAAATATCATAATTTTGTTAAAAAATTTGCAAATAATGAGAGAATTAATACCCAATCTGATTTATACGTGAAAAGCTTTATGTTCTTATTTCATTGATTATTATGCGAGCTGCTTTCAACGCGAGAATATAAAATAAAATGAAATCAGAGAGAGAAACAGGAAGGAAAAAGTGGAGAGAAAGAAAGAGAGAGAGCTATTTCATTATTTTTTCTTAATGATAATTGAATAAAATAAAAATTAATGCAAGTTGAATTAATATCTTTTATAAGCTATTTAGAAAAACGTACGTGGAAATATACAATATTACATGTTTAATTATTTCATCAAACATTTCGAAAACACTCAGCGCGGTATATTTTATTATTATGAGCTCTCGAATCCAAAATTTTGTTGCACGATGTTTGTTAAGTAGCAATCAAATGTAAATGATATAATCGTGTTTCACGTTCGCTAGTTCACGGTGCGTATATTCGAGTTGATGACCAAGTTTCGTGCTTCCCTGGTGGCTTCGTTTCCAGATAATATATTTATAGCGCACGAACGCGCGTTTGCACGGGGTGTCCCGCATGGCCACACAGACAGGCGATGCGTACGCTCGATTCGTCCGGCCGATGATCGGTACCTTTCGCGCGATTACATTGACAGGTTGCGCGATGCAGCGGTGATGACCGAATCGAGCGACGCGCGACGCACCGACGACGCGACGGACTACGGACGCTCGAACGCGGTGTAAAACTGCGAAGCGCGACCGGCATCGTAATTTATTGTTTACGGCTGGACTTTCCCAAATCCCTTCTAGTGCTCTCTGACACGCACGCCGCCCGCATGTGTACACGCTCGTCGCGACATTGGGCTCGCACGTGTGGTCAGCCATGGGAACGTATACACGTGCGATGCAGCCCGCTAGCCAGGATGCTTTCTGACCCTTTCCCCGACATCGCTGAAAATTTTCCAGCAGCTATTTATCGTGTTTACGTCCCGACCAAGTTTAGCTACATGTAATTTGTGATCCGGCGGTACACATTGAATCGTTATCGTTGCTTGCGAAATTGAAATGAGAATAAAATGAAAATAGTCGCTTTATAAGCAGCACTTCATTAATCACTCGTGATGAAACGATGTTTTAAAGAATATAAAAATATTACAGCGTATTTTTAGATTTCAAAATTTCTTTAAAATATTAAAACGAAAAATATTTGTGCAATAATAATTACAAAGTTAATAATTAATCGTGATTATTCGCGTAATAGTTACAAATTGTAAATTTGCAAACTTGCAAATACTTACAAGTCTGTAAAGTTATTTTTATTTTTACTAAATACCTATATAATATACGATATAATTATAAAGTACCTTTCTATGAATATATTAAGACATGTTTTTGCGCTAGATGGTTATGTGTGTGTAAATAAATATTTAAAGATATCTTGTAACTAATTAGGACAGTCGGGTATTCTTTGCAAATATTGGATCAATTTTATATAAAAAGAAAGGAATCTAACGTTTGAAATAAATTGCAAGCTCACGTTGTATACTCAATATTGCTGAACGGGCTTTATGGGGCTTCGAGGCAGAAGGGAAGAGAAAGTGAAGGGCTTCTGTTACCTATCAATTTTACAGGTCATTGAAAGCTTCACTGCATTGCTATTATTTATTTTGGAGATAGAGGTCGAGATACATTTATAGAAATAATTTATATTTTTGTGAGTAATCGCACAATTTTTAAAATAATAAATTTTATATTTGTATTAAATTATAAATTTGTTTAGTAGTAAATTTTTTATTTTAGTAGAAATATGTAGGATGATTCATTTTGAATGTTCATTTTAAATATTTTAATTATTTTTCTCATAAAAAAATATTTGGGGAGAATAAAATCTGTAATATGCGATTCTGCATATTTTTTTAGAGCTATTATATTTTCTTTGTACATTATTCATTTATTTTATTACTTTGTATGTAAAAAAAGTATTAATATATATAGTTTATTGAAAAATGAATGTTTTCGTAAATTATTTCGTAAATTATATTTTAATCGCTTTACTTTAATATTTTTTAATACTGAATAACTGTAGAAAAATTAAATTATATAAAAAATATTAATAATTCTTTTTAATATCAATAATATTTTATAAAGAACGTATAAAAAATGTTTAGTTATACGTGTATGTATCATATTTTCCATTAAAACTGTAAAAGTTTTATTTGAAATATTTTTTTCTAAAAGGAAAAATAGCTTTGAAATATTTTAAGCGGGCATTAAAATGTGTTATCACAGATAGTAGATGGCACGTCTTTGTATTCAACTCAATTAAAATTGAAATTTTTCTCATGAATATTTTAATATGTATTTTGTGTGGTTTACTGTGTTGAATTGATAATGTCGTATAACTCAAAAATGAAATTTTTGGCAAAACTTTTTGTGATCCTTATACATATCATAAAAATGGTAAAAAACGTGTTAAAAATGATGTGTTGAAACAGCTGTTTTTTTGACAGATAGTTCAATGAGGAAAGCACGATGTTTCACTATCTTTTTAACTGTGCGAGTCTATTAAAATAATATGAGATACGTTACATGCTGTTATTTATATCAAAATGTGTTTGCCAACGCGGTAGGTTTTAAAAGTCATACTCTTCCGCCGCACTTCACGTATCTGCCTTTATTATTTGAATACTACTCTCTCGTGGACGAGCAAAATAAATTTTGAAAAGAATACAGAAGCGGCTATAAAAATATTTTTCCAACGCGCAACGCGTATGCGGTTGTTATTCAGATCTATGTCAGTAAAAATATGTCTCGTTGTTCATGAAGCGGCACATAAATCTGTTATTGCCGCGACAAAATTGTCAAATTATTATGGAATAATGATGCGAATGCACACCTCCTGTTTTCTTCCGAGATAATATGCAGAATTCGTATTATTGTTTTGCACCGAAAGACGTTGCTCTATTTCCTTTCGAAGTTAAATCCTGATCGTGGCTTTTGTAAAGTTATCCGAACGCAAGTTGAGAGATTGAAGTTTGTATTGAACAGAAAGTACTTGCTCGAAATTGGTTGGAAATGAGGTTAATTAAGGATTAAGAACAAGGAAGCATTCGTAGAGTATAGACGAAAGTATGAGACGTGACCTAAGTCTCAGATAACAGCAGGTGCAGTTGCATCGGCAGCGCTGCATGCACTTTTCTGGGGTTATATTGTCTTCGATCTGCGGGAGGCGAATATTGTCTCAAGAATCGTTAAAAACTTTATGCCTTGTTAACTTGCGCAAGGCGCATCATTATTGGAAGGAAAGAGTAAATCTCGTTTCGCGTTTCGTAAAGAAATAATAAAGGAAATATCGCAAAAGGAGAAGTATGCGAGGACTTTCCGTGAAGAAACTAAAAACATTTCAAAGTTACCTAATCTATTACGAACTATTGTTTTTTTCATTCCAGTTGATGGAACAGAATTGCTCGTGCAGCATCACCACACTGCGTCAAAAAGTAATAAACAAAACTTTTCTAATTAAAATAGTTTGTTGCAATATAAATAACGGTAAAAATTCCTCGCACGAGGAGAAATTTTTACTGGATAATAAAAATAAACTCTATATTTGATTTTTTACTTTATATTTAATATTCACAATACGACTTTTGTGAAAAGTATGCTGACAGTGCTGTTAAAATACTATTTTTTATATATCAATGTTTTTTTATATATTGCTCGTCAATTGTTATGTTTATTTTTTATTTACTATGGGAGGTCGAACAGAAGTGCGGAACATGTCCACCAATTTCAAAATCGATCGTAACTGCGATCAAACGTATTGCGCGTCGCAGTCTAAACAGAGCTAGAGGATATGAATTGATTGATCTCCCGACTTTGAGCATGGGACACTGTTTGCTTGCTAGTGGTGTTTCTAGTTACTCAGGTCTTCATCGGGTCAATGCATCGAATTACTGTATCGAATTTCGGCTACGCAATCAGCCATTGCGGTAACCATTAACGTGCGAATATTATCCAGTTTACAGAATAATAATGTTTACCAAATAATAATTATTTTGTAAAAGAATACAATTTTGAACATCATTTTGCTGACATACTTTATTAATCCCATAAATTTGAAATAAAATGGGATAGTAAAAAATATAACGTTTTGCTATTAATAGCCATCAATAAATTTTTTATTTTTGATCAACAATATAACTAATCACGAATTTATATTAATGAATATTAATTATTAGTTATTCCGTTATTTGAATTAATGTTTCTCTCTTTCTCTCTCTCACAAATCTTTATTTTATGAATTTGTGTCTGAACATCTATTATCATTTAAAAATTTGTATGTTGATTAATCGATTAATCTTTAATTATTAGCTCAAATATTTATTGATTTGTTATATGTGAAAGAGAGAAAGGGGGGGGAGACAGAGAAACTTTTTTAATAAAATCGTAAATAATAAAAATTTTTTGAATAGAGAGAACAGATACGTATTATTTATTAACCTTAGTATAATTATTCATAAAAAACTCTAATTACGGTTTAAAAATTTATTAAAGTTATTTTGATTATTGTAATCGAAAAAATATGTTGGAAAAAGAGAACGGCAACCTGTTCTGTAAAATAGTGAATCAAACAGTACATCGTCATATTAAGAATGTTTTAAATTGTTCAATATTATTTTGATGAGAAATATTTCAGATATGTTATCGATAACAGCGCAATATTAAAAAAAACATTTTGCTTAATTATTAATCTTGAAAACTTAAACGGTAGAAAGTTCCCAATTGCCTCATTATTAGGTGTACTAGGTTTTGGTTACTTTACGTTTTTATTTGAGAATTGTGTGCGTTAGCACATTATGATGAAAAATACATCGGTCGTGGTAGAGTATGAAATTACGGAACAATTTTGAATGTCAGACGGGGCACAAATTGTAAAAAATGGTTGTAATATCGAGCACCATCCAGCTTTGTTTGCACTTTCCAGAAACTTTCCAGAATAGCCTTTTCATTTTTATCAAAATTTAGTTTCAATTATTTTAAATTTGCTACACGTTATAGATAATGCCTAATCGTGCTCTAACGCTCTGTAATCATTATTCTTCTTTATCAGATATCGGATAATTAAGATAAAATATTTCAATTGTAATTTATACTTCTCTCTCATTTGCATTGAGGGTTCTATTGATTTTGTTTTTTATGCATACGTATATATTATATGAAATATAATTTTAATACTTGTAAATTCTTTATGTACATATATATAAATTCTTGATTATATATATATATATATATATTTATATTAAAATTTACATACAATATAGTATTTTGATCATTACATTACGAGAAAGAAGATTGCAAATAAATTAAATTATTTTAATTTAATTTGCGCATCAATAACCGCGCTGTACTCTCATTAGTCTTGACTAATTTTCGTATTATTACATTATTTCATTTCTATAAATAATTAATATTTAATTTCTTAATGTTGTCTGTTCTCCGAGTCAAAATTTTACTCTTACTTTCAACCTTCATAATAGCTATTATGTATCAAATAGTGAAAATAATAATATACAGACGAGAATAAAATGCAAAAAAACTGCAGCTACAAAAAACTGTAAAACTAATTGAAATTTAGTATTTATCGTTTAGCAACGTCCTATGATGTTCATCGATGTATTTTCCACTGTAATTACATCTGCAAATGGTATTCGAAAGTGATTCTAAAGCTTTATTGTGTGTTTCACATCATTGCACTTTCATAATATAATACGATCACGAAATTCGCGGAATTACGTTTAATAATTTATGAATTTTATAATTAATAATTTATTTATTTTTATATTATAGTTTATTTTTATCTTTTAGAAAATAATTTATTTAATTTAATGAAATATATAGAAAAATATCGTTTAGTTAATATTTTATGTTTAACGGAATTTATTTGTACTCGTACTTGAAAGTATTTAATTGAATATACTCACATACGTTCGTACGTCTTGGAACATATATTAATCATCGTTATTTAAATATGAAAATAAACTCCTGACTTGTGTCATAAATATAGAAGAATTATCAAGTTTTACTTCAATTCATTAGAAAAGATAAAATAGAATTCCGATGTACTATAAAATTCGTAAGAATTTAATGACTCCTTTTACAAAAAGAATTGAAAAAAATTCTCGATAAGAAATTATTATATTGCATTAGATTATTAATACTTTAATATTAATTATAATATTATCAAATTGTCAGTATTGATATCGTTAAATTAAATTCATATCGTTTTATAATTACAACATATCTATTTTATAATAAAATATAGTAAAGAAAGACTGCAATTGTTACATTTAAATCGGAATACCAGCAGAGTTAAGGAATTGTCTTGCATATCATTAGTGCATTAAATATTATCTCCGTATTCGAGTATTGTTCGTATTGTTACTCATCATGCTCATCCGATGAAAGCACGTAACGTTATGTGTGGCGCGTTCGACCTTTGTGCATATGATTGCTACTTACAATTACAAGGGAAAGGAACGTTCTACCCGTACGTCTAGTCAAATCGGAGTGAATACACATTACAAATGTGCCCATATTATATACATTGAGTTTCCCTTTCCTCATCTACACTGAGAAAAGATAAATGTAGTTAACATATATGATTTATTTATATAAAATTTAAATTTATCAGAAAAAAGAGAAAAGGAAAACAGACTTTATTTATTTAATTATATACATAAATTTAAATTGTGAAATGAGATATAAATTTAACAATTAGATATAAATGTCCAGCTTTTTATTGTAAAAGCAGATGTTTTAAACGAAGACGAGCAAATCAATGGATGTTATATCATAAATTAACATTTAATTTTTAAATAATAACATTATGTATAGCAAGATTAATTCTGATTTAATTTTAGACTAGAATTCCGCCACGCGAAATTGTGTGGGGTACGTGTGTATTCTACCAGTGTGGTTGGATTAATCTTTCAATTCCTCCATGCTAATATTTTAGACATAAGTTTCCAAGTGGGACGAGCGATTGACTACAAAATAATTTCCATGTAATACATTTATGATGTTAGCATTGTAGTAGCACATTTATGAGATTAACAAGCGTATTAAAATATAATAAATAAACATATCAATGCGTAAATGTAATACGATGTCATTTATTTTTGTTTATAGAATCTTTAAAACTAGAATTATGATAACGAAATAATTATTATATTATTCATTTATGAAGCAAACGGCTTGCCCCGCTTGGAAATCGAAAGGTTAAAAAATTCAGCATACAATTAAATTACAAATTTTAAAAAAGAACAGATTGAAATAATAATAAGATGTTAACACAGTAACGTTAAATGCAGAGTCATAAGAGTAAAGCAAATGTAAAATAAAATATCACGATTGTGAAAGTATGAATAATATAAATTAACGATGGTTAACGTAATAGCTTAACGAAATTTTCTTTCTCACTTTTATGTTCAACTAGTGTACAGATTGTGAGAGCAGGACCAAAAGAAATTATCATTATTTATGTTGTATATGAATTTATTTCTTTGAAATATTAAATTTATGATACAGATGATATAATCTTATCGATGAGAGGACTCGCCTCCCTAAATCTTTTTTGAAGACTTCCTTGAAGCCTCGGTTTCGATCATTTTATTTCACAGTACGACAAAGAATGCTCTTGCGCTAATGACGCTCGAATATATAGGGATTCGTGATCCATACGTGGACCAATCGTTTCTAGATAGCATCGAATCGTTGATTGGCAGATCGCGGTTAGCTAATCTTGCCTGTTCACAATGTTCACACGTAATGTTCGCTCGGCAAACATTGGGTCCACTATCGAATTGTCGTGGGAACAGTTTAAATACAGCTGTTGCACCGTATTGACCATTGACAATTTCATCTATTGATTAGAGGATACAATAATGTTAATGAATATGAACCAACTTTAACCAGTAATCGTAGATAAAGAAAAAGAATAAGCTGACTTTCATAGAATCTATGAGTAGAATTTTTAAATAGTAAATGGATCGCAATCAATAGCTTGTAATAAAATGAACAAAAAAAAAACGAAATAAACTACGATGCTAATAAGGTTTAGACAATATAATAATTGTGTTTTATAAACATATTAAGTCAGCAAGAATATGTATTTAAAATCGTTATTGGAAACTCTCTTAAGTAAGTTATTAAAAAAATTTCAAAATCGTTAAAAATTCTGTATCTTTATTAAAATTAATTTCCTTTTTTGTGGGAGTTTTAATGAGCACTATTTTCGATATCAGTCTTTTATAATAATTTGGTTCAAAGTTCAGTGTTCTCACATTATCCCATACGTATGATTAAATTATAACATATAATTTGCGGTAACAGAGCGTCTAGAAATATCTTTGTTATTTTTATGTTCTGATCGAGACTTGCTTTCTTAATTGTCTCGTCGTCTGACCTACATGTGAAACATCATAGATTTTATAATACATTGAATTTTGTATATAGCATTATTATTCGAATCATTCTCCGAGACTTCTCATTTAGATTTGACATTATTAAATCTTGTGGCGAATAATATTTTAATCCTAGCGTCTATTTTTTGAAAATTAACTCTAATACTCATTACTTTGTAATGTGTCTCTTTCAAATCAATTTTGACTGAAGATCATGATCTTTGTATGCTCCATGGTGATTGTTTGCAAAGGTACTCTTGGTGATTTCCGTTGCTTTCCGAGAGATAGTGATTAAAAATATGTTCTAGGTGGATTTGAACTTGGATCTTTGGCACAGGAAGTAACTTTTACTCTACGATCACTACACCTACATAAACCTATGTGCTATAAAATCGAAACAGTTTATAATTTCATAGATAGGACAATTTTACCATCACACTACGTTTCAACAAAAAATCGACAATACATTACTAAATAATGAGTACCTATTTATAGAGTTAATGAATTACAGTTAATTTAAAAAAATAGACGATAGAATGAAATCATATAAATATAATATTTATTATATGTTTATCGAATGTTGTGATTTACTGAATATTTTATTTATATATTTATTATATATTAATATTCTGTCGTAATTATATTTAAAATGAGAAAAGAAGAAAATTTATGATACATAATAATAGAAATAATTTACTTTTTTAATTGGCTTTGCAGAAATATTACGAAACATATTAATTTCTTTTTTAATCGTAGATTACACGTTCGTAAAAGAAAATTATAGCCGTTTATATTAGACTTATAATTATTAAATATATGCGGTATATTCAAAGATCGTGGGCACAGATAAATGTCGATGGCTGCAAAATAAAAGGACAATGAGCTCGTAATTAATCTTCGTTTCCCGTAGAATAAAGGCAAGAAGACGGAAAGTCTGCCGCGAGAAGCGAATGCGCACCATTTAATAGTCAATTAAAGCATTATTTGAAACAATAATTTCTCGTTTGTCGGGAATGATGACGTCTAATGTTTCACATCCATACTCGCAGGCGGGTCCGAGCTATCCAATGATGAGTCATTTCGTCTCGCATAATTCAGAATCAAGCGCCATTATCCGTGCGACGGCTTAACAATACCGCAGATAATATATACCTACTACTTCTAAATCCGCGCAGAACTGCAAATACTCGGCCAGAACTCTACCGCGAGCACATCCGTACGAAGCTGTTCTGTAGCTCGCGGATTTGGGGATAAAAACGGATTGGCGTTCGCTTTATTTCCCCGCTTTAAACCGCGGGAAAGCGGAAGGAATATTACTCTATTATCTATAACGGTTTTTACAGCTTATCGCGTTCCCCATTCGTGTTTCCTTCCGTTTCACTCAGCCGGCGAGAAGACACTTGTGAACTTTTGTGAGCAGACTTGTGAACGAAAATGCGCGTGGGACGACTTTATTTTATTTCGTCGACGTTGCAATTCACTTACAGAAATAAATTTAGTTGTTGCTTGTCTCTTTTATTATTCATAATACGGACAGATAAAAAATTTCTTCAGCAACAAACTGATTATTTTAACAATTATCTAAATCAGCCAGTTTTAAATTAAGTGCAAACGAATTCGAAATACGCAAGTTTAAAAAATCTATACCTGGATGCTATACAAAGTGTGAAATGCAGGACGGGATATTCTGCTTCGTTCAGCGATGTAATATCTAAAATGCTAACAAAGCGCCGATTAATTTCCTGATATCCCACCGAGCGAGCCAGTGACGAGCGACGGGGAGGAAGGCTTTTGTGTCGAACGTATCGACACTTGAAGCCGCGTGGATTGGTGCATCGCTGCATCGGTTTCATCGGTGCACGATGCACGGTGCACGATGCAAGCGTGGGGACGCGAGAGGAACGGAGTATACGTATATATGACGTAGGTGGACTATGGGCGAGCCATGATGTGACGGACCATTGTGTGGTTTCCTATGGCAAATATCGCGCGCACACGAGGGACACGGGTAAACACGGACACGTATCGTGGCGCATACGAGTGCGGAGACACGCGTGCGTGCGTGCGTGCGTGCGTGCGTGCATACGCGGTCGCTTGGCGTTAAACCAGCGTTAACAAGCCGACGCTGAATCGCGCGCGCTTTGTTGTACGCGTGCATAGTCCTTGAGCTATCGATCGACTATCGAATACCGTCCCGTGAAATCCATTGCGGAGCCTATCGCACGAGTCAGGTGTCGCGTTTTTTTTTTTTTTTTTTNNTTTTTAAACAACCGTGATAACTGACGGCAAAGTCGTACGGAATGGTAAACACTGCAATACGCGTCGCACACTTAGGAAGACGAATGTCGCGACTTGGATATTTCTCTTGTGAATCGAAGTTATTGACATCGTGATGAATGTAACATTCGAAATAAAAAGTCTCCCGAAGAAATGTACAGACGCTCAAGTGTGCGATGGATTGATAAATTGTTAATTACGCAAGTAGTTAATGAAGCAAGAAGCGACTTTCATAATTGAAGATAATTAGACTTAGAAAAAGCAATTTATAATAGTATAAGAAAATTCAGTCACATATATATTTTTTTCAATACATACACAGTAAAAAATTGTGCGTCCATATGTTAAAATTTTCTTGTGTTATCACGTTTTGATTACTACTTCAATGTAAAATTAACATACCATTGATATGTTATTATTTTTATAACATCTTTATGTGTTACATTTATGTCAACTTTATAAATTAACACTTTGTGTATGTCTCTTAGAAATGGAATATTATTTTGAGTACTTTTAACACAATTATTTCAAATAATCAACATGTCTCAAAGTTAATTTAACATGATTATTTGAAGATTTGTTTCAACGTCTTTTAGAATGTTAAAAGTACTCAAAATAATATTTCATTTCTAAGAGATATTTTAGATAACTGAAGAATTATGTTAAAATAAATTAATATTTTTATTCATATACGAACGAAAATGTTCTATTAACTTTTCCTATGAGTTATTGTAACTATTCTTCCATGTAGTTTTACAAAAATAAATGTAAAGTATTGTGTCAATTACTTAACATTTTTAACTTGTCAATAAGTAACACGATGAATAAGAGTTATTTTAACTTAAAATTTAGAGTGGACTTTTTGGGACATGCAAAAAATGTTAAAATTAACATTTTATTTTTTATGTGTATCTGCTGTCTCGGTGGATTTGATTTCCCATTACAGAAAAATAACATCTATTGAGTAATACTGCATTTTTGGACACTATGCACGCTTTTTATATATTTGAAATATGTCGAAAACCATCAAACGCAAACTGTGAAAGTAACACGTGCCATCCACCTACATAATTGACAAAAAGAGAGAGAATGCGATATGGAAACTAATAAAACGGAAATGTCGAGATGCGGTTTCGATTTTTTTTTTTCCCGAAAGATATTAAAACTTTGAGTGCGCAAATTTCTGCTTATATCGCTGCGGCCCCCGAGGCATAGTTCGACGATATTCGCTCGGGTAACTTTCGAATGTCTACGAGCATTCGCACTACCTTCATCGAACAGGAAATGGTCACGGGGAAACCGTTTTGCCATGGTCCCTCGAGTGGCCAAAACCGATTTTCATGCTCGGCGAAGCAATCGGCCGGCGATTCGCGACCAATGTAAGCACGTAATTTGACCGGACGCCGATCCGGTTCAACGTTATTTATGCATGCATATGCATACGTTGTAATATAGTCGGGACACGCCGCCGGCACTTGTCGCACTTGCACGGTGTTTCTCATTGATAACTCGGTACTTGTTTCACCGCATCGTGCCGTGAAACTGCAGCTCGACGCAGCTTTGTATTACCTTTGCAAATTCGCGGTCGAATTTTGCCGTGTATCGGGATCTCCGCGGAATGAAAATCAAGATTCGCGTCAATTAACACATCTGTACATTTAAACATTTGAGATAGAATTTCTGTGAATTCAACCCTCTGTTCGAAAATAAGTTTGGTTACTGTCAGTAATAATAATGTAATTGGCAGAAGTGAAAATTACTGGCATTGCGTTTTGTTTCTTCCATCAGTAAAACCAATAGACGATCGAAATGATCCCAAATGGTTCGGAACATCAGTAAAATTAATTTCGGTTTAAAATTGTGGACATTTCAACGTTATCGCAAGCTTGTAACATTGTAGAAATCTTTCGCAGTTTTCGTGCAATTTTACAATGTTTCAATGTAAGGTTTATGCAATATGTTCCTGCAATCTTTCAGTACTGTATGGGTTGTATGATTCTAACCTTCACTAATTAAAACAAATGTATTAATGATTAATGTTATTAAAATATATTATTAATATTATTAAAATATGGATTATTATAATAAAGTGATATTATTGTACTTGTACTATTTGTACTTGTAAAATATATTCTACATTTGTTGCTTCATCGAATAATTTTAAATCAAGCAATTCTTGTTCAGTTTATTATGTAGACAGACACTTTTATTTTGTACAAACGTCTCTATTACTTTAAACTTTTGACACATAAAAATCAATTACAAATATGCTTTTAAACCTAAAAATTATCTTTCTGACGTATCGAATTATTTGAGAATATTTTATACAAGTACTAGAGGAAGTGTATCGTGCTCATAATGCATATCATTTTATTATAAAAATCTATATTTTAATAATATTAATCATTAATATAACATTTGTTATAAAAAGTGAAGGCTAGTATCATAACTCAAAACCAGCACTGAAAGATTGAAGAAACAGTGCATAAACCTTACATTGAAACATTGTAATATTGTATGGAAGTTATTATACAAAAGATTTTTGCAATGTTACTACAAGCTTGCAATAACGTTCAAATGTTCGCAATTTTAAACCTGAAAATATTTATTACGTTTCGGACTATTTGGAATTGTCTACTGGTTTTACTGATGGAAGAAACGAAACGCAACGCCAGTAATTTTTATTTCTGCCAACTGTATTTTATTTTCAAACCCATTTTCTAACAGACTATACATGCCGAAAATTTATTTGAAATTCTGATAGTTTTTTTTCGATGTGAATCATTTGCGATAAAACGAGTACGAAGTAATCTATCAGTAAATGAGTTTTTATAACTTACTTATAAATAACAACATTAGTTTATAAAAGAGAAATATTAAAGAAATTTTTTTTAACCAGACAAAATATTTCTTATAAATTTGTAGATGCCGCAAGCCAAAGTTCACCAGCATGTCAAGTTTCTGAAACAATTGATGTTTAAAGTGCGAAAAATGACTTTCTGCGATAAAGTTTGAAATTTTTTTTTGTAAAAGTGATTAACATTATCTTGAAATTCTGAAGTGGTATATTATTCATCCCCTATAAAATGCAATTTTTTAATTTCGATATCTTACGTTTTAGCCACATTATAAACGATTTAAATATCATATTATATAGTTTTGTTAAGCTAGCGAATTTTTCGCCTATGACGTCATATATACTTATAATTTTCTGTGACTATCGATACACATACACAGTATAATTGCTTGTGTTTCAAAATATTATAATTTTTGGCTATAAACTAGTGTTGTTATTAATTTCACTATTGACAAATTATTCATTGTTTTTTATTTATTTATGTGTGTGCGATGATTTTAATTAATTTTATATAGTTGAGTTTATAGAACATTTGATATTCTAGTTTTGCGAAATCCATTAACAAAATGACATTGTATCTATTGCAATTCCGTAGTTTACTTCTCTTGCGAATGTTCAGCAATACTCGTATTCCATGAAACCATTAAATCATGTGCCAAAAAGCATTGACTTTCATTCGAAGATAAAGACCTGTGTCGCATCTGAAGAACTTTCCTCATTTTTCCCTTTTATCTAGCGATGCGTAACGAATTTCTTAGTGGAACAAGGAATTGCGTAGAACGGCATTGAGGAATGGCGTGGGAGATTATTCCACTTTACGGGAAAGACGAGGCAGCAAAGTCAAACAAAGCGAAGTGAAAAGAAGTCTAAACGGCAATAAAGCAGACGCGAAAACTCGATACTCATGATCTTGACTCTCTTTTTGCTGCGAAAGTGTTTTTCCACTGAAGAAGTTTCTTTCGCACGGGGAAACTTGACTTTCTTATTCCTACCTCAGCATCATCCGACGTCGTTCCGAGTATATAGGAATGTTGAGATAAGCATTCAATCAAACTTCAGAAACACTTTGAAATCTTGTATCGTTTCTTTTAATGAAATTCGCTTAACGTCAATTTCGAGAGAAACGATGATATTCGAAAATTATAACTATACGTACAAAAATAATAACAGAATTATTAATTGAAAGAATAAGTCTTTATACAATTTTAATACATATCAATATTTTTTAAGTATATTATAATATTTTCAATTTTCTCACTTTGTGAAGAAATTTCGTTTTATCAGGAACACATTAAAAGAATCGTCAGATATTATTTTTATTATTATCTGTTTGTTACGTTCATCTACACTGAGAGAAATGTTTAGTAAAATCAACCAAAGTTTGGTTGATTAGTGATCAAATAAATTTTATAGTGATAGTTACTAAATATATAGTATAATAATTTTGTTTTGACCAAACAATTTGTAATCTTAACCAAATAATTATTTTCATACAACAAATTACAAAAAGTTTTTGGTTTTTTTTGTTAAATGTAACAAAGTTTTTGGTACCAGTAATTATAAAATTCATTTGATCACTATACTTCCAAACGATTTTTCTCAGTGTAACGTGGGATATAATTTTCATTATTTACAATTGGATGTGTGTGAGGAGAGAAAAACCGCGAACAAGGTCGATTAAATTCAAATAAAATAAATCTTTACGTAATGTACAATTGTTTCTAAATACAACTCTCTCTCTCTTTCTCTCCCTGATTTACGTGGAACTCCCATCATCGGTATTCACATGCTTCTACATCCTCTTTGATGTTCAAATCCCTATTATCTCGGCGTGTAGAGGAAAACAGACCCCGTCGTATGTCAGGAGTAGTCAATATCGCTGGTGGAGTTCTATCGCTGGACGGAGGGGGATGAATACCATACCCTATCCTACCGAAGTGTATCGGGGTGTCTCGTACCCCTGGGGACATATACAGGGTGCAAGTGGCGGGAAGGGGTCACCCGTCTCCTCCTATTACGCGGAGTGACATCCAGGCTAATATCCTTCCACTTCCTGTCATTCCATCCTCGCGCGTCTGCTGCTAGCGCAAAGTGCATGTGCGTGTGCATGTGAACGACGTCGTCGTACTGCCTCCCGGGGGACGTCGTGAATCGCACGGAAAAACGATGCCGTCGTTACGTATATATCATGACCCCTTTCTCGTCATGGGTTGTAGATCAGGGTATTAAATATTAGCAAAATTTCGAAACAAGCAACAAACGGCATGTATTGACATTATTGAATTAAAAACTGAAAAATAATTGTTAAATGGAAATCAGGAGGGAACTCCCAAAAAAGTTTTATTGACCCTTCTCCTTTTCATATTCTACTAAAATAATTGTGTAAAGGGTAATGCAAAAATTTTAAATTCGCTTAGTATCGTCTATAGTATAATGTTCGATATCTCTCTTTTTCTGTGAGAAGAAATATTCAACGTAAATGTCACTTCTCACATTCGATTTCGGTTCACGTGCAATATTTCAACTAGTTTCAGGCAGCCCGTCTGTCTGATCTAATTCCATGCTTTGATCCTCGCTTTGCATTTTAATGACCCATTGTCCAACCGGTTTGAACCAGTCAACAATCGGTTGCGTTTCAAAAAGTCATGCGAGGAGAACAAAATCAGTCAGATAACAAATGTCGAAAGTAACATTAAGGAATTCAATTTTTAATTTAACGATGCCAGTAAATTTCTCAGTTTGTTATTACGTTGCTCTTTTGATTACATTTTAACACATTTGTATATCGTTTAAATATACATGTCTAATACAAGCTTTTTATGTATATTTATCATCATAATGAATGAAAATAACATTATTATTATTGTGACAATTATATATTAGTATGCTTTTACGTTAAAATTTTACTGTCTCAAAGATTGATTTGCTTGTTTTGAATTTTTTAATATAATGCGCATAATTTTTTAATTATTGTTATCATCTTTTATAAACTTTTATCAAACATCATTCCCAATATTTAGCGAGTATATGTATATAAGAATACAGTATTTTAATGTTTATTTAAACGTAAAGTGTGCAATTACTATGCATCTGGATGATTGATATTACTAATTAATATGCTTCTTGCTCGTAAGATGATTGGTCATTCAATCGCGTGGTCCCAATTTTTGTAGTTACCTTATGGAAAATTATTAAATGTTCCTCTAACACATCTTAATTTCGCTTTTGTATAAACAATTACGTCGTTAAAGCGTGCACAAAAAGAAAGATAATTTAATAAAAAAAGAAGGAAATAATTTTTTATTAACACAAGTCATAAATCATGTCCTTAAAGTTTTGATAAGATTGATAAAATAAGTTCTAAAAAGTGTTTGTAAAAATATTTCCCGATGATTTAAAAAGACTAAAAGCTCGATTTTTAGATATTGAATATTTCCCACATATCTAATTATCAATTGAATTAATTACAATTACATTGTTAATATTGTTAGTGAAGTTTGCGAGTGGGAATATTGAAGATGCTAAAATGTATCAAGCAATTATGTGCGTTATTATTATGCTGGGTGTTGTTTGATATTGCACATTGCTTTTGTCAATAACATCTGGTGATATCTCTATGCCGTTTGTTCCTCGATTAATAAAAATCGCAGCCTGTATTACCGCTCGTGTTACCGGATTCTACGTGTGTAGAATTCGTCAGTAAAAGGGATTTCATGCAATAATTATCGTGTACGTTAGAACGGATCGAGTCTCGGACCCTAATTAGCGCGAGTTGACATTTCCCGTTTCTCGGCCAATTGGCTGTGCCGGACGTGCAAAGTTTCAGTTTGTTCAGACTACAGAGAAAACATCACTTTCAAAGAATACCGAATATGTGAATTCTCGATAATAGTGACGGTAATAAAAAATTTATAAAAGAAATTACACTAATGCGCAAAAAAATAGTACAAGTTTAGGGAACAAAAAAAATATAAAAGCAGATTAATTCGAATGTTTTATTATTATTTAATTAATATTTTACACGAATAATTTTCCTTTAATTTTATTATATTATGATATTTATAAAAATTATGATATAATTATGATTTAAAAATTTAAAAAAAAAATGTTTTTTATTTTAAAGTAATACTTTTTGCTTGGTTTTGATTTATAATATTAATTTAATATATTCCATGCTGTCAGTGAATAATTCAACGATTATACATTAAGAATGAATATCACAGAGTAAGACGAATCCAATTGCGGATGAGCATGCAGCTCGATGAATGGCGTTCGTTTGGATGCAGTTGCTTCATTTTCATACTTCCGTCGCGAGCTGCCGGAGTAAATCTCGTAACACGATTAACTTTATAAAAGCTTACGAATAAACACGATTTCGAGGCAAATTGTGAGGTTGCAGCCATGATCGAATCAATTATCGAATTACTGAATTAAATATTTCTTACATATTAAAATAAAGTTGTTTTTATTTAAATACGTTTTTATTCAAAAACGAAACATTGAGAGATTTAATTAAATGCAGATAAATAATTGGATAATAGAAATATAAGGAAGGAAAAAATAAATGGTTAAAAATAAATTTAATCTACTTGGATATATATAGATTTTTCTTAATGCCTTGCTAATATCCATCGAAAGAATGAGAAGGACAGTTAATTAGCACTTCGATAAATCGATACTACAACACGTTTTCCTTTGATATAATTGCATAATAAGGAAGTCAATGCGCGAATGCTTAAATGTGTCGACCGATGTGAAATGGAATTAAAATAGAATTAAAATAGAATTCTGCAGTGGTTCGTGAACAGAAACTCATTAAATTATTTCACAAGAATATGTCGGGACATTTTAAGCGAATTGGCCATAGATTCAAGCGAAACAAACTCTTTTTATCATCAATTTCCTCTGTCTTAGATATTTCATTTTATTTCTATTCTATTGGTGCGACCGAAGTGCACATTATTAAAACTATTTAATGAGGATCTGTTACGTCGTTAATAAAGATGTGTTACATCATAATTTTGTGCTGTAAACACATCATTATGCTTAAGAGATAGTGTAATGATAGCGCAAATCTATGAACACTTGATGAAAGTATATTATTCTAGTCTAAGATCCGACCGGAATTTTTCAACGTCGAAGATTTTTCGTTATTGACGATTTTGTAACTTTTGATAGCGATTTTTTTAAATAATTATAGAGTTTTGATATTTTTTATTTATCAGGAACCTCTCCCTGGAACTCGTCGAAATTAATTAAATGCGCTACTCAGAGAGAACCATTCGAGCTTAATATTAATTTCAGAACTATTCAGTCAAAATGTCAGGTATAATGTTAATACCTCACTGTTTAACTGTTATTTTAATAGTGTTAAAGCCGGAACTCTTTTTTATTAACATAAAAGTAATCCTATACTATTTAAAGGGAAGCTAAATTCTAATCAGAACTCTCGAAAATGAAATTTGGGATGCTAACTTTGTTAGGGTGTTATGCAATCTTTACGTATAATACAATATATGCATACATATATTATGTATTACCGACAAATATTTTAATAGTACCATGCTAACAAATGTAGCTAACGATAAGAAAGATCTATAAAAGAGTTAGGAAAATCTCTTACAATTACGTTTGTCGCAATTGCGTTTATTTGTTGCAATACACATATGCATGCATAAGAAAAAGAGTCGACCATTTCCTTTCGTTCAATTCGCTGCACGATCATGATACTGGTTTCTGCAGCGATTTCCCTTGTGATACTGGTATTATCATATTTTCCGATAATGAAGAGACACCATGTCTCTCTTTCTCTCTTGGAACTTCTGATGTTTCCTTATCAAAACAAATGTGAAAAAAAATTCTAATATCGTTCTCTCACTTTTCTGCATACCGTTTCGGAATATTGCGCGGTTTATATTGCGGCGAATATTTTCATTTTTTTTACGTGCTGCCTCCAAATCTGATTTTAATATTTTTATAAAATTAATAAATTTACTTTTTAATACTTATTTAGTTCACATCGATCACTTTGATACGTGTACTAAGTATTATATCCGTGTTAAATCGCTTGATATACTCGGTATAAACGAGGATATTAAGCGATTTGATACTGATATAGTACTTAGTACGCGTATTAAAGTACTCGGTGTAAATTAGGTAATTATGAATGATCTGTGCTGTATCACTATCTAATAAGACGTATACAGACAAGGGAATTACATTTTATTGCAGTTTTATAACTTTCAATTTTCGTTGATATCATTACTAATTGAAATAATTTACATGTAATAATATTAAAAACAGAAAGAATTTTGTGAACACTTTAGTTGAAGAAGAGTCGTACGACTACCTAAGTCGAAATTTTATTCCTACTTTCGATATCAATTAGACTTTTTAAACTCTTTGTGCCTCAAACGGAAAATTTCCTAAATTCTATTTTGAGATTGATAAGTGTTTTTCGGCCAAACTTCTTAAAACTCTTTGTAAACCCTGTTATAGCCAATAGGTTAAGTATTGCATCAAAAGAGGTCTATTTGAATGTTTTTGAAGTATTAAAATAGGCATGAAAGGTTTAACTCAGGTCAAAAGTAGGAGTAAAATTTTGATTCGGGATACGATAAAAGTAATTACTATTAATGTCAAGCAGTACATTGAGGAAATTACATTTTAGTGTTTCATATTGATCGCTTATGATGTAATTGTAAATTCTGCAGACAATTCCGACTCGATATCGATTAAATTAAATGTGTGTCAGATCGAAGACGGAATTCCGGCTTAGATTGCGATGTACATCGTTCATGTTCCATTCAAACCGTCGCGACATAGTTAATAACTGGGAGTGTATGAGAGCAATTTCGAAGGGTTGGACGACAGAGCGAGAGACAATACAGAATGTCCGTATGCACGCTGCATCGGTATTCGTCGCGAAGATGTGAAATCCCGTTAGAACAGGAGTGGATGGCCATTTACTGCGATAGACATTTTCCCCTTGGATTAGATGAGACGTTTGACTGCAGATAATCCATTTCCAGGAATGTTCGTCGAATTAAAATTTGCTATGACGAAAATCGTATATGAAAATTTTACGGGAGTATTTTGTGAAGTTTCTGACTTTTATAGCATCCTTTTTTAATTATTGATTAATTTAATTATTTTAGTTATTTTACTTACTATTAAATTCGTAATGTTGATTTATACAATTTGTCATTTTTATCGATTATTTATATAAGTCTATAACGACTTACAGCGTTTTCCTATTCAATATGTTATTAATTTAACTAAAACAAAAAGTTAAACAACTTAATGCAAGAAATGTATTAAATTTGACTCAAAAATTTATTATACTAGATGTTTATGTATTAATATGGGTCTTTTTTGCTTATTTTGAAAGTAAATAATTCATAGAAATGGGTTAATTAAATAATATTTTTTTTAATCATATGAGATTTTTCAAGCACACTTTTTATATTAAAATAAATTTCGACATACATGAAAGTTAAAAAAATAAAACATTATTAAGGAGCAACGTATAATTCTAGCTCTATCTGTGCATGCGCAGTGTCGAATATATTTAAAAAGGTCAAAAAAGAGCGATAATATTTAGGTGTTAATGTAAAAATATAATTATAACATAAAGTTATTACATGTACGTTTCGGGCTTACTTGCCTCTTATCAACATGTGATGGTTTACATAATTAAATTTCGTGAAACAAATTATATAATTAGAACAAACAAATTTCCCTGAAGTAATGTACAATTGAAACAACAAAGGTCGGCATATCTTTCATTTCGCGCTTAACTTAAAAAAAAAAAAACGCTTTTATACAGTTATCAATCCCATTGTATGTAGTGAAATCATTGACGTGAATGTGCATCCTACGGTTAAATGAGTGTCGGACTTAAGAAACTTATTGTCGGCAGCGATCCGAACGATGTTACAATCATTTTGAGTAAAGATAGGATAAGAGAGTAAACCGATACCACATAACAAAACTAACAGTTTTCACGTCCATACACAGTAATAACGAATTATTAAGGAGGTTGATTTAAATTTGATTCTTTAGTAGTGCAATTAATGAAATGAATTATTTGACTGTAAACGGTGTTCTTATAGTACTATTCTGTATAGCTTTCTCAAGGAAATTTAAAATTTTATTATTTTTTAAAATAATAGAGGAGAAGGTAATACGGCACCCATTTTCATTTTATTGAATAACTTTGTTTATAATTAATATTTTCTATTGAAACTTGAACGATTACATTCGTCAAAGTGTTGTTTTACAAATTCTAGACTCAAAGTAATGAAATATTTATTATTTAGAACGTGATTTATAAAAATCTAATGCACTGCATAATCGGTGAAAGAAAAAAAGGGGTTGTAATATGGCTATCCATAAAAATAATTTTAAAAAATTACTTTAGTTTAAAAGAAACACAGTACCTTGTTACAAAATTATATATTTTTAATTTTCCATTGTTTAGAATTTTCCTGATTTAGAATTTTCCTGCGTTCAGAAACTTTAGAAATACCATTGGAAATTCATTAGAAATATAATTTTATCCTTGTTTAACATTAAACAACAAAATGATATCTCTAATGTTTCTAAACACCGCTCTCTAGAATGACAATCGATTTATCGAAGAAATATTTCGATATAAAAATTTCGAAAAACCATATTAACAAAATTCCATGTTATTGTTTTAACTTTGTATAACTCAAAAAGTGTACAGCCGAACAAATTATTAAATAACAAAAAGACACTCGAGTGTATGTACATTCGTGTGATAATACACTCAAGTTTAAGAATAATGAGGAAGTATGTGTAATTAAAAGTGTATCTTGAAAAAGTTTAGAAGTGCTCAAAAGTAAAAATGCCTTATAACAATTGTTAGTTATTATATATTGGCATATTAGCATCACTAAACGGCGGACTACTAAATGAATAACTCCATAAGCAATTGTTAGTATACGTCACCTAATAATGGAGATAATAGGGGTAGCCATATTGTCGACAGTAGCCAAAATACCTCTTCTCCTCTATATTTTTGCATCATCCAGTTATACATGTAGATTATAACCATAGACATATAAGATAGACCCAGCATTAGCTATATATATGTGAAGTTGACAGAACGGAGTGAGAAGCAAAATGCAGGGAAGTCTTTCTTCGTCTGATTCTCTAAGTAGCCATCTTGTATTTCTAAGAATTTCTATCAATGATGCGCACGCACAAAAGGACAGAAAAGGACAGCATTACTTGTCAACCTCATCTTTAGACGTATCGGAATGGGTGAATGGTGGGTCTATCTTATATGTCTATGATTATAACACATAAATAATACAAATTTTATTACTTTAATACTAGTTATTTTAATGAAATAATAATATCTATAGCTGTAAAAAATTAAAGTTGCTAAATAAGTATTTCAAACATAGATACTTAATTTGTAAAGTAAAGTTTGAATGTGATAACAGAAAAAAAAGAAGAGCATTTTTTCAATGAGTTTTATTACACACACGCACGCACGCACGCACGCACGCACGCACGCACGCACGCACG
>QKQZ01026074.1:0-47740 GCA_003595255.1 Solenopsis fugax
GTTGCACGCGGATGCACCGCCGCCGCATCCGCGTCGTCGTCCTGCCCGACGACGCGACGATGTTTCCGGAAGTGTCGGCTTCTTCAGCCGCCACCGCTCGCCGCAGGTGCGTCGAACGGTAAGATCGAGATCGGCCGATTGCACCTGGGTGGAAACGCCCGCCGCACGAGTCCACCTCGATTTGGAACGTGCTGTGCGTACACGCGGGTATATGTGTGTGCACTTTCGTCAATCATGTCAACCGTCGCCGAATGCAGAAAAGTGAAGGTAAATAGTTGAAGGCAATTCGCTTCGTTTTCGGTACTTAATGCTCCGATCGGTTTCGGATCGCGGTCGCGAGTGATAGGATACCGCGCGATCGCCGCACAGATCAATCTTTTCGTCCGAATGGATTGTGATCTCCCCGATAAAGAGCATCGCGTTTGTGTTTCGCCGCGCGTTGCGACTTGCCGCAACCCGATTTCGATCGGGTCCGACGGCTCGCGACGATCATTTGTAATTAACGTGCGGCTATTGTTTAAATTAACGATCGATGGTGCCGCGCTCGGCCGCGATCGTGGCTATCGTAAATTCTTCGCCCGATAGTTTCGCTCCCGTCTCGCTTATGCAATCGCACGCATCCCTGCGTTTGCGCCACCGAAACGATAAGTCACTTTACGTTGAACAATTGCGCGTGTTTTCTCGTTAAATATTTAACAATGACTCGCTCGTAAACCTATGATACCTGGCAGGCCGCCTTTATCGCGTATGTTGATTGTGTAAGATATGATAAAAACGGCTCTCAATAATCATGATGACGCAGCTCGTTATTGTTTAAAAAAGAAAATAAATAACAAAGTACAAAATAATGAACTTTGAATCAATGATCGGTGAATCAGTCGCACGCGATTAAGTCACAAAGAACTCTCGCGAGGATTTCTTTTTAACATCGTACTACTATGTTAATAAACTATCATTATGATCGCAAAGTGTATCTTTGCAAGCTTATCACGCTTTGATAAACATTCTCTATCTAGAAGATAACGTCTAAAGTTCTCTGTCTAAAGTTTAATTTGTGAAACACCATGTTTTATCGCTGTTTTATGAGCCGTAGCAAAACAGTTTTAATTACAAAAATGAAGCGCATAAGAAAAACAAGTGGAATCTACGACGCTGGACGAACGTTTCGTTCCATCCGAGTTACCTCGTCGGCCGTTCGCATATCGCATCTACGAAATGAAGCATATAAGTACGCAAATGAGAGGTACGCCAGATAAATTTTTGTCGAACGCCATATGGAACGATTTTTTCTACGGTTCTACCGGCTTGCTCTATCAAAGATCTCGATATATTGTGATTAAAAAAAAAAAACATATGCTTGTATTTGGAGGGACTCGCGATAGAACGATTTAATCGTGGCGCGCGACACACGGTTTTTCCTCAACGAATTCAATCCGCCGCGCCGTTCGAATTCCGTGAGTGCGTGTGTATGCGTGGCACGCATCGTTAGAACTCCTTCGTGACACGGCCGTAATAGCTTCCGGTCAGACATCCAGCGGTGCCCGTTTCCGGTTTCCCACCCTCCTCTATCACGTGTATGAAAAGGGGAATTGGTTGAATTCGCGTTGTCAGATATAATCGCCGTCCAAATATAACGTCGTGTAAATTTCCGCGGCGTTTGCGACTTTGTCCTTTCAACTAGCGCGAATATCGCGCTGATGTCGGCGAGAATGTACGCGCTTGCCGTCGTGCAACGGGCCGTGTTATGCGGGCAGCGCGATTGTCCGCGCCATTAGAACGTTTCGTTTTTTTTTTTTTTTTCTTAGTAATTTTCTTTATTATCTTTTATTATACAAGAGGCCGGGATTCTGCGAGGTATCGTCGAGGAGTATAACGGAAATCTAGGAAACCGTAATAACGAGCAGTGATTCCATTTCATCTGCTAAGGCTACCGTTATCGAGCGACCCGAACCTTCTTCTTTTTCTGCTCACGCACATGCACACGGGTGCTAATTAATTATCGAGGTGTCTTCTAATTTCTCGATGGTATGCGTGATAATAAGAAGTTTAACATGCAAACCGTCTGTTTTATAAGTAACGGCGAGCCCGTCCCGTCAATGCGAGATATCTGTGTAAAATGTATATTCTGGAGAATCCTGTTTTTACACGACACCCGTTTAGTAGTCGCTCACATTAACAGTCTTGCTATTGTACGCGGGTGTAATTCGACGACAGGTGTAGAGATACAGCTACGTACAGGGCGTCCCATAAAGTGCGTGCCTCGTTTGAACGCTACCTTTCTGTATTCATTTTTAGATTTAATTTTTTTCTTACTTGTTAAAAAAATTTCTGCCGTGCATAAACAACGACTGTAAAATTCCACTTACGTATGTTCGAACATATATCTTTTTATAGTAAAATTATTGACAATAAGATTGTTTTTCAAATACATATTTTGATTTTAACGCATATTTAATTAAAATTATTTTGTTGAGAAAATATTATGAAAGAAAAAAATATGTAAGATTTTATTTAAAAAATTTTGTAACGTAGTAATTCGCGCAATTATCTACGTAGTTTGTAGAATATTAATTCTGCATTTTTACTTGCTGAGATCACAATTTTTTTTAAGCATTTTCGAAATAATGCGGATACCCTCGTAAGCGCGATCGACGCTGAACAACAGAAACTCGCCACACCTGTAACCGACGGAATACATTAATGAATCCTTCCTCACCTGACTATCGGTCACTTGACTCATTTCCTGTGGACTGAAAGAACCCCCGGTACGTTTAAAATCGTCGATACAATTGCATCCCGCGCATCCGCTGTCGGGATGTAATCACGGGGACGCGAACAAAAACCCGTCATTGTCGCTACGCAGAGGACAGTGTATTGCTGAGTATTGCAGAGAACAGTGAAAGTTAAAACAGTGAACGTCCATCCGTTGTATTAGATTTTTTTTCGTACGTATATTTATTCATAATATAACGAGACATTGAAGTTATACTACATAAATTACTACGTACAGAATATATAATAAAAAGAAATGTGGCAAAGTAATCACAAAGAAAGAGGACCAACGAGTAAATAATTATAATATTGTATAAAAAATAATTTTTTACGAACAATAATAATCAGTGTCTAACATAAATCTATAAGCAATATAGATTTATTTATCCTGAGATAAATCCTCTACGAGATTCACATTTCATGTGCAATTTGTTTATAATATTTCCAGTGGACATAGCAATTTTTAAGACATTTCTAAAAAAAAGAACACGATAATGCAAAAAAATAAGAGAGAGAGGGAGAGATCGGAACAATACAATTTTTATTAATTCTCTCATCGTGTTATAACGGAATAAATAAAGGTTCTGTCCGAGCGATTTCACTAAAAATAGCACAAATACACGGTTCGGTGCAGTGAAGTGGAAGGAAGGAAGGAAGGAAGGAAGAAAGAAAGAAAAGGAGGCTTCGTGGAACCAGTACGATGCAAGGTGCAACACGTGCTGCCCGACAGCTGTTTTCCGGTTTAAGTTTGGACGTTAAGTCCATTTTTAATTTCGCGCCCGGACGCACCTCCAAATAATAATAATTACAACGTGACACGGGGGTGAATCCTCCCCGTCTGCCGCAAACTCGCGAGCCATTCATCGAAACGTTCGCAATGTATTCATGTACATGGAGGCCGCATTCCAGGGCGGTCGTGGAACGCCATAAGAGTTGCAAACATCTTCTGTATCCCATTGTTTAAAGATGTTGTATAGGAGCTCCGGACGGAACGCGAGAGAATAATGCGTCCTGATCGGTAAATTATTTGCAGGTAATCTGTTATTTCTGTCCGATGTAAGAAACAAGAGAGAAAAAGGCAGGAGAAAACGGTGGAAGCGGCAAATTTTGTATTAACCATCTAGCCATGGAGGACGAGGACTTTGGTTTCGCGAAGAGAACGGACAATGTCCTGAAAAAGGTCTTCACCGTTAGCAATGAACAAACGCACAAGAATACAGTTCACAACGTTGAGCATCTAATCTGTTCTCCACCTAAGGTTGGTTTCTTGTTCGCGTTCGACGAGAAAGAATTTTTGTAGCATCCCATTACGAGCAATAATAATCAATGTCTAACATAAATCTAGAAGCGAGATAGATTTATTTATCCTGAGAGATTCCTCTACGAGATTCACGTGCAGTTTGCTCATAACGCTCTTCCAGCGTACATAACAAACTTTAAGATATTTCTAAAAGAAAGAAAATATAAATTTTTTTTAGTTCTATCTTCTAAATATTATATTAAAAAATTGCTAAAACACTATTTGCCCTATAATCACTACAATATTCCTAGAGTATATATTACTTCGAGAATATAATATTTTTTAATATTATAGGAATATTATATTAATGTTGTATATTCGCTTTATATAATATTCGTGGAATATTATGAAAATGTTCTACGAATATTATTTTTGTTAAAAAATTAATGTGAATTATAATGCATAAAATATTCATAAACTTCATAATTATTATATTTAAAAGTTATAATATTCCCGATTTAAAATATTGAAGTAAATAATGTGTTATTTATTTCTTATGTAATATTCATATAATATTATCAGGAGTGGACATATAAACACTTTATTTAATATTAAATAATATTTCAGGAATATTATTTAATATTAAATAATACTGTAGCGCTTATACATGAATACGGTAACAAACAAAGATTCCAGACAGACATAATTTAAGTAACGTACAATGATGACATAAAGGGCATAAAATTCGGAGTGTATCGTAAGAAAAATAAAAGTAAACTGACATTTACAACTTAATGAAATGCAATTAGACATTGGAAGTCGTTGGTGGAGGTGGATCAACGACACCAGCGCCTCTGATCATGGCCGGAAGCGAGGGCCCTGAACGCGCGTCAACCGCCACTAGCTCAGTCGTGCCCAACACGCCGAACATACCGAACGTGGTGGAGTACCATCTTAAAGTCAAGCCTAGGTCAACGACAAGATACTGCCAGCTCGATAACGATTCTGTGAGTAGCGTTTTAAGGCTCTCCCGTGAAGAACTTAGGTAAAAAGACGCACTCAGGATTACTGGCTGCGAGAGGATCGATTTGCCGTTTCCATTAGCGTTATTTATCATTAGAATGTTTGTCAAATACGAAGAGTCGTCCGTTGTAAATTATCCCGTTACTCTACCATTCCGTATTTTGCCTTCTTCTTCATTTAAATTCACGACGCATTCACATTCTTTTGCTATCCATTAAAAACTTTTAGTCATCGGTTTGATTAGATTACAAATCTTATCTGGACTTTCAAAATTTTGATTTAAAAAAATAAAATAATTGCGTGAATCCGCGTGTTAAAAAATGTGAATTTGAAACAGAAGCCTCTGAAAGAGATGAAAAAGGAGAAGAGTCCGGTGTCTTCTGACGATAAGAAGAAGGAACTTGTGTCGAAGCTGTCGCGCCTGTCCATCGACAATAATGTTTTTGAAGGCTCTACTGATCTGCCACAAGTATTTCAGGTACAATTTTTACATTAAAAGATTTTGAACTTTTCGAGAGTCTAATATTAATGTTGACACTATCTGTTTCAATTAAATATAAGCCATAGTGCAATATAACGATATATTTGTAATTATGTAATTTATAAACATTTTTTTATTCTGTGTAATGTAATCATTTTTTAGAAAAGAGGAAAAGATTTGTGCAGAAATTTTTGAACATTAAATTACAAGCTTACTATATTAATTAGTTTTTCAAATATTTAAGTTGAAATAAAATATAAAATTTTAAATTAAAAATAAAACTCTAAATGAAATTAAATAATTTGCACAATTCATTGGTATTGTAATTTTCTAAAATCTAATATTTCTAGAAAATGCTAAAAACGACGCATTATTAAGATTTCAAAGCTTTATATTCACGAATTTAAATCCTTGAAAAGACCGTTACTCATTCAGGTCTTTTTTTAAACGGACCTCGTTTTCAGGTGAAATATTTGGGGTCCCATGATGCAAGAGGCCTCTGGGGCATCAAACATACGAGAAGGCCCGTCGATAATATGGTCTCTGCCGCGAAGGCTTTGCCGACTAACACAATGCTTCCTCTTATCAAGCTGGTGGTCTCTCAGGAGGGAGTTGCCTTGCTGCCGCTAGACAAGAGGAAGCAGGATACCAATTTATCCAGAATGTATCCTATCGAGACGATCTCGTACGGAGTGCAGGATCTCATTTACACCAGGGTCTTTTCCATGATCGTCGTTCGCGAGACGGAGCACTTCAGAAGAATCTCGCCATTCGAATGTCACGGTTTTGTCTGCGAGTCGAAGTACTATGCGAGGCAATTGACATACGCCCTCGCTGCAGCCTTCGAGATTTACTCCAAGAACGTAAAGGCTCAGGAGAAGCTGACTGGAGTCATCGCCGGGACCAACACCGCCAGAAAGAGATTCGCGATCGATCTAAGAAGCCCCGAGGAAATCGAAGCGGATCTTACAATGGACTCCGAAGCGTAACTTTTAAAATCTATTGTTATTTATTAGTTTAAGATGTAGACAGATATAAAATTTTAATCAGAAGGATTTATGAGAGGGAGGAAGGAGGTTTAGGAGAGTTCTAAATGAATGAAATAAAAAAGGAATTTGATAGTGATGTAAATAAACTTGTCATATGTTTCAGAAACCTATTTTGAAATATATGATTTCAAGTATATTTACATAAGGCGATGTAAAATAAATTATTACATACCTCAAATAATATTTTTTTGAAAAGGACAATACAGGGTAAAAAGTAGTTTTAGATTTTCAAAAAGGTATCAACGTATCTTTCTTACGACAAAAAGAAGTATTTATATTACTCAAGAGATTTTTATTTTCCAAATATTTTATAGTTTTCACAATGTTTAAAATCAAAGTTAAAGAAATATATTAAAATCTTGAATAAGTTCTCGCTGTTTTCCAACAAATGGCGTTACCAGAACTGCGTGCGTGTAGTTTAAGATGGTAACGCATTTATAAGGAAGTACTATAAGCAAGCTTGAAATTCAGTGTATGAATGTCATTGCGCCGAAGTGTAAACAACTTTTTTTTCATAGTGTTAAACATGTCGAGTTTCGTGCCAAAAAAGAGTATTTGCGGGGAATTTTACTGTACTATTTTATTCAAAAAAAAGCTGCAGCTGAAGCACACAGAATTCTTGTTTAGACTTACGGCGACCATGTTCTGTCGGAAACAACATGCAAAGATTAGTTTAGACGCTTCAAAAATAATGATTTTGATGTTAAAGATAAAGAACGCTCTGGCGCACCGAAAAAGTTTGAAGACGAAGAATTGGAGGCATTACTTCATGAAGACTCATGTCAAACGCTAGCTAAACTTGCAGAAGTTCATTAAGAGTTGTTTTTTACGACTTTTTTAAAATAAAGCATTAATTTTCACGAAAAAACAGCGAGAACTTATTCAAGATCCCAATATATATTTTTATAATGAAATATACAATTAATCCGATATAAAAAAAGAAAATTTGATATTTCTTGTTTGCAAATTGATTTATTGAAAAAATTTAATAAATATATTACTTACAAATAAATAGAAGAATTAGATAAGTTTATGTAAATAATTGTAGATATAATCATAATCAATATCGAGTGAATAATTATTTTTATATCGTGCAACATATTCCATATCATATTTCCGAAAAGAAACATTTATCATTACAATATGTTTCAGTATCTAGTTCCTTTTTATTACAAATCGATGATTTCAATTCATTTACTTAATATTCAAAATTGCATCTATGTATACTATATATTACAAACTGGCCAATTCAAGAGAGAAAGAGAGAGAGAGAAAGAAGTTGAAAAAATATTTATTGTTAAAATGTTATTATATGACTATGTGTGTTTGTATAATTGTTGTTTTATTATTTTATCGGCATTGCGAAAAGTTAGATAGGTCTCGACGGTCCGAGACATGATAGCTAGTTATCCAAAGATATCGAATAGAAAATGATGGAACGCGAGAGTTGTGGATGATATTTCAAGCTTCGCGACTTGTGCGATTTCATGAAAATTTTATGATCTTTTAATCGGACGATGATTTTGGATCTATTTCTAGCTGTCTTACGTGTGCATGTGTGTTTCTAATTTAAGTTTATTACTCTAAAATTACATAACATCATAACATTAGTGGAATCTATAACAGCAACAGAAAACTTATTGTTATTTAATGCACTTTTTATATTTTTTTAGTTGTTTTATATTAAGTTCGCGAAAGACCAATATCGATACATATCAATCATTGTAAATAGATAGTGTTGCCAACATCATTTTTTTTATTATCGTGTACATATTGCTTATTTAATCGATAAGTTCTTTCATTGATTCCTTTTAATACGTTTGCGAAATTATCGCGTCACGATTTTTATATATTTTAGGCTTGGGACAATCGTGTAACGTTTTTTCTTGTATAATCGTGGCTTTATGCTTTAGCTATCAAGATTAGGTGTATATATATATTTTTTTTTAATTATAAATATTATTAATTATAAAAATGTATTTACATGATTTTTACCTTAACTTACAGGATCTTTTATAATGATAATTATTGTACGTGTGTGGATGTGTTTTTTTCGGAATATATGTACAAATGCAATGAGTTAAAGGAATTGTTAATTTTTTTCTAAAATTTTTTATTTTATTTTATGAACAATTACATGTATGAACATTTAATATATTTTTAACATATTTTTGCACATAATTACCTAATATACGCTTTATGTTGTACTTGTATTTCACTAGCATTGTACAGAATTTTATTTTACACATCGCGTAATTATGTAAAGTGACATATTTTACACAGTATGTGTAACAATAATTTAAATTTTTATTCTACGTACTATATGCCATTATGAAAGCTCTTGCAAGGCAAGTTTATAAGCGATCTGTAAGCGATTACCTTAAACACTAAATGAGCGTTTAGTCAACCTTGCGAGGCAAGTTAAAATTTCTTTTATACTTTAACCGAGATTGGCTAACCATAATAATCACCACATTTTATAAAGCGATCCCTTTTAAATAGAGCCGCGAGAAAAATATATTTTTCTTAACGGAGCCGAAACAACGTTTCTGATCGCCTTAGCAATCTCGAACCTTTCGGGGATATCTTTTTCGTAATAACGTTTCCACTTCAGGTTCCAAAATCTTCGTCGCATTTTTCTTCCCTCGATCCTGATCCGCCTCCTCCTCCTCCTCTACTTCCTTTCCGATGTCCTCGTTCAGAGCGTAATATTTTTCCGATTCCTCGCATGGTATCGAGCTTTCCGTGTGCGTGCATACGAATGTTGCCTGTAAATAAATCAAGGCATTAAAGTGCCTCTGATTTAAGCCAAGCGAGAAATAAATTGCTACTGTATTTAATAACGAATCAGAGCATTTCTTGATTTTCTCTTGTTTTCTTTTCTTCATTCTTTGCGAAAACGTACATTTTACTGATGGAATATTAGTTTACCTGATTGAAAACTGTCTCGGCGGGGCAAATGAAGCTCCATCTAATTGAGCCCCTCGTTTGCGGCATACACACATGAAATACTTGGCACTCGTTCTCCATATCGGCATAATAACCGTAAATTCTGTCCTGGCACGAGAACGTGTCGACAATATTCTCACGAATGAGCGTCGCGTTGTCAGGAAGCCGCAAACCGCCAGTTTTAGATTGCTGGAAAATTCGATTAAGAAATTCAATTATCGTGAATCGCGTGTGCGATAATTCGCGAAGAAAAACGTCGACGGAAAAATATCGACGTTTCTAAAGACCTTGAATACCGGAGTAGGCCTCTTGGATTTCGATTGCTGAGGCAAGCTCAGAGCTATCGCTAGTAGACCGAGAAGTAACACGGCAAGGAGCTTCTCACGCGTCATTTTAATGAGGTATCGCGGAATAAGCGTGTCTTCCTGCTTTATCTCTTCGAACGCCGGTGGTCCCTCGTCACTTGCCGCTGGTTCCTCGGCAAAAGTTTTATTGTAGTACGATGTTCGGGGATCTTGAGAAGACTGATGATGTGATTCGCAGAAGGGTATTATATAGTGATCTGCGCGTAAAGATCTTGAATATTGTATGAATGACCGATTCTCGGTACATTGAAATTAGTAAACCCATCACGTTTGGTCTGCCAATGACCATCGTCAGACGTCCACATCATCCTCGAAGGCCCGATGCAAATGCCGCTGCTTACGGCCTGATGATGGGCTCATTTGGCAATTTTTATTTATATTATTTGCAAAAGCATAAGGAAGTACTTTGTTGCATAATTTTTTTTAAATTTATTTCTTTCAAGTTTTTCATTTTTAAACTACTGTTAAATTAATTAACTAAGCATGGTATTAAATTCTCGAGCGTTTTGTCAATGCGTTATTAAGATTACAAATGGCTGCGCACATTTAAATTTGCGAATTTTTTCCATAATTATATTAAATTATATTAAATGTTTCTCTCTCTCATAATTATATTAATTATATTAAACATTAGAAAATAATTACATTAACAAAACATTGAAATGTTCGCAACAAATTAAAATTGACGATTGATAGTTTATCAAGACATTAGCAGTCAGAGAAAGATCCTTCTTTTGAGAAAGAATTATTTCTAAAAGGAGTCAGGTGCGTTGAATCGTCTATGAGGATCCTGAGGAGACGTGCAGTTTGAAGGCTGGATATAAATTACGCGTCAAGCGAACAAACGTGCCGAAATTCTTACGTGGCGATTCAAATTTCTGGCTTCGTAATTCTTCGATCTCACGGACTTGTTGTCTATACCGTAGTTACCTATTTTACCCCCAAACGCGACACGTTAGTCCCATTCCGCGATTGGCTGCGTTCCAATCGAAGCTACGACGACGGGATGTCTTTCACGCAAATTTCGATCGTCGAAATTCGAGGGCAGCCCCGGCCTTACCTTTGCTAAGGCCGCGTCGCGAACGGCATTTCTTCGGGATGTGAATACTTAATAGTATCAAAGAGATAAATGTATTCGCGCCATTATGAAATCACGCCTGCTTTTGGTAATCGATGATATGCATAAAAAGATTCTCATGTGGGTAATGTGATCTTTTCTAGAGAAAACAGTCTCTCGGCAACAATGGAGTTTCTACGAAAAGATATAGTTTTGTATTTTCATTAATCAGTCAATGAGTACAAGATAATATAAAAAAATATGTAAATTCGAGCAAAATCTAGATATTACCAATAGCGTTAAGTTTAAAAAAAAAGTAAACAATTTCATGTAAAATTTCGTTTTTTTCTTTAATAATTAAATTTTTAATAATTGTTTTATATTATTTCAAACATGTAATTTTTTTCTTTCGTCTGGTTTTAATAATTTATTTTTATCTTAAATTTGCGTACGTTACAAGCAACTTTTCTTTATTCTTTATTTTAAGTTTTCTATAAAAAAAAGTCGGATACATGTTTATTTCATAAGAAATTTCTTTCTGCGGTTCATGGCACATCGACGCGCTGCAATCGTTGCACAAATCTCGTGCGTTTATCATTGAAACGATCAGTAGCAAGGTGAACACCCCGAAAGTATCGCCGCTCCTTAAGGATTCCAGTCGCATTGTCCGTCGTGCTATGACGAGGAATACAAAGATTTCAGGATGGTCCACCGGTGCGACTGAAGAAGGTCGTGCGATTCGTGCATCGGAACCGCCAAAGTTTCTCTCTGAAACGACGGCGACGTGACGATTTTTCATCTTCCTTCAGCGATAAACGTAACGTCTGCAATCGTGTCTTAAAAGAACCCACTTAAAAAAAAAATCGTATACTCGTATGGTTTATTATCAAAAATTTTAGTACTTACATGATTTTGTAGAAATTAATCGATAGCTATTACAAATTATTATCATCTCTTATAAAGAAAGTTTTTTAATGAAATGTATAATTTTTCTACTATTGTTACATATATTTATGTTATGATAAATATTCAGAGAGAGTGTTAAAGCGTTAAATTTAGGACTATAAGATTCTAAGTTTACTGAGTCACGATACGAGTAATAGCACGTTCTTTTAATTAAAATAGTTGGTCCTAAGAAATTTTCTCGTGGCGAGATATAGAACAGGTACTCGTAAGTAACTTTGGTATGACTTATAAGGCGATTAAGGAGAACTATTTTTATATATGATAATTAGAGGTCAGAGAAATTTCCGATCATCCGTCATTAATTAAAGTGAAACTCAGGATGATCGTGTAACATATGCCGGCGCACACGATGCAACAAAAACTAAATAAATAAATACTATACAATATATAAATGTCGCAAATATTTCCTGACTTTCGGACTAAAGCTGTTAACTATAAAATTAATAAAGGACGATAGAGACGGTAATCATTTGGCGACCGAATTTTCGTCATTGTTCAGTTCTTTCTTGACCTCTCTCGCAAAATGATCGCCCCCTCGGTCAGATTTATCCAATCTTGATGTCAGTCCGTGGGTACGTAAGCACGGTACGCGATTTCTTGAGGCGTCTCGTTCGACGATCTTCCCCAGTAGCCATGATCGTCGTGATCGTAGTGATGCTGGTGCTGCGCGTGCTCGTAGTAGATAACTTTGGAAGGGTGATTCTTCTTGATCTCTATCCAAAACCTGGCGGCGTTCAGTATCAACGAGATAATGGCGATGATGAAGAACTTGAATTGGAAGTGCGTGCTTATCAGCTGCAGCAAAAGGCTGAGTTTCGCTTTCAGCAGCATCGCCAATCCCAGAAGTTTCTGCAGATGCTTCAGCTTTTTCTTGCTGAACTTCTTCTTGCGCGCCTCTTCTAAAAAAAAAAAAAAATATCACGTATTCCGTTACATCGTACGAATTTTCAGCTACGCGAGTTTAGAGTAAGAAAAAATTGTAGAACGCGAGAACGTGGTAGATAATTGCAACTGAAAACGAATGTCGGAAAGGTCAAAAATAATGCCTTTTATAGAGAT
The DNA here is from genome assembly GCA_003595255.1 of Solenopsis fugax. Lineage (NCBI taxonomy): Eukaryota > Metazoa > Arthropoda > Insecta > Hymenoptera > Formicidae > Solenopsis > Solenopsis fugax. The sequence continues at coordinate 12,962 of QKQZ01026074.1, forward strand.
GCGATCGTGGGACTTTAGTGAAAAATTGCTTTAAATATTCACGATGTGGATTGATCTTAATCAAGGCGTACAATCTGGCAAACGTAACACGAGGATCTCCATGCAAGTTGACCCACAAACCTTAACCCGAAGTGTATTTCGTCTGGCTTGCGCGCCACGTAATCGTCCGCAACCGGTACAACTTTCTTAAAAAGAGTCACGCGGATCGCTTTCGCGACCGAATTTTCTCACAGTAAAGAAAAATGTCTCTTCTGTGTCCCGTAACGGTCAAGATATCCGCAGAATAGATTCAACGAGATGTCATTGATATCTGGTTCTACTCTTGCCCGTCGGCGAAATGTTAAATCGATATGAATCGTCGCAAATTAGCGTAATGTCCGTCAAATTATTCAATTTGTCGTCGGCAATTTACGTAGGAAATACCATACAGTTTTTGTACGCTCCAAAAGATAACGAAGATAATATTCCCGGTACCGTTATCGTTCATCAGCCTAAAGTTTTTTTTTTTTTCGTTTTTTGGTAAGTCCAACGATTGATCGATCTCGTTAAAGAATACAATTGTGACATTCCGTCAGTTCTGCAAATTAAAAATTATTATTCGCAGACCGACGTTTTTTTCCGCCCTCGTATGACGTCTGTTGATTTTTGCTGGAAAAAATAGCCAAGAAAATGGCGAGTGATGCGATCGGTACCGTTACCGTCGATTTGCCTAAGTCGTGGCATTAAATTAGCGTAAACTATGTTACAACGTTGGCGACACGCGCACACGAGCACAATTGCGTGCAAAACATTTAAACAGCTCGCTAGTGACCCATACGGGAACTTTGTGGGTTCGATCGCGCGTTAACTTGCGGTTCGCCTTGCCATTCCGTGACGTTAACTATAATGTTTACGTTTGCATTGACACCCGATCGGCGGAAAGCCCGTCCACATTTATGATCGTGATGCACGCTTCCCGAATCCGTGAAACTCGTTCGCCTTGCCGGTGCGATTTACTTTCTCGCTCTCGCATTGATTTAAGATACAGTTGAACGTCGTTCATTCATAGATCCCATTCATAATCGTTGTTGATAGTACTTTCTTTTTTATTAGCTCTGTTTCCGATACTATAATTCATAGCTGTCATTTTTTGTATGTTATTTATGTAACATTGTATAATGTGGAATTCAGAGTCAGAGTAATAACTTAAACAGTTAAAAGTTAAATAATGAAATTAAAAAATTAATAATTTTTAACTTAACTTAATTAATTTTAAATAAATTAATTTTTAACTTTAACTAGTTATTTTCAAAACATATAAACTTCAACTTTTTTTCTTAAATTAAACATTTACCTAACTAAAAGAAAAAAAATTGTGTAAAAGAGAAAAAAATACATTTCAATATAAAAAACATTTTTTGTTATTTCATTTAAACTTAATTTACAAATAAAATATTAAACTATTATTTGATGATCTATATTGTAAATATTTTGTTATTTAAAATAATCTAACTTTAAAAAATTACGACATTCTAATTTAAGATTTTTCAAAATTAATTTTTAATTTAACTTAAGTTAATTTAATTTTAGAGCAATTTTTTTAAATTGAGTTAGTTTTCTATTCATGTAACTAAAGTAATTTTATAAATCATTTACTTTAACTTTGTTTAGTTAAAAAGAAGTATTAACTTATCTAACTCTGATGATATTACATTGTGATGTTGAAATCTGTAAATGGAAAAGTTTATTATCGCTGATAAAATTTGCATCAAATTTTTTTTCACGTGCGTTTTCTTATTTTACTTGAGTATTGATTACAATGACATGGTTTCGGGACAACTAAGAAAATAAGGTGCGTTACGAAGAAGAAAATCGGCATGGTAATTTTCAGTGCACTCAGATGAACTGACTTCCTGTCGTTTCATCTCCAATGAAGGAGGCAGTTACGAGTTTGGAAAGAGTTAACCGACTTTGTTCAACAGTGCCTCTCTTGGGAAGCGCGAAGGAAGATACGATGTGCGTGGACGACCTTACACTCGTTCCACGTGCCATCTCATCGCGATTAGAAATCTATTGCGAATCGTCGATCTCGATCTGCGACAGCTTAATTACGCTGCTGACACACTATTCAGTGATGCCTTGTTTATACGAAAGTTAGCAAAGAGTCTATTATTTTAGAAGAATAAGTGGAGAATTGCATCTCATTACACAGACATTATGGCAGGACAAGTAAGAAAATTCGACATAATCGATCGAATGGAAAGGAAGTGACAATTAAAAAATAAATATATGTCGATGAAGAATTATAAGATATTGAAAGTTATCTCTTTGATGTAATGATATTCGATTTCTAATTTTCACCTATATTGTCATTCCGAGAGCCGTCCTCCTCGACGATTTCTTCTGCACCGTTCTGCAGGTCATCAACGACTTCAGCAACGATATTGCCAGCTTGTTCGACCACCACACTCATCGGAGTCTTACTCTTCTTCCCGGTAACTTCTAGCTCGATCCGGTCCAGGTCACGGGCCAGTCTCTTTCTGAGGCAATTCCCAGCGTTGTCCGTGAACATACACTCCAGAATACTTGTGCCATCCTCATTTGGCTTGTTCTCCGTTACCGCGCAATGGACACTCAGAACGAGTCCGAAGACCAAGAAAACCGGCGTGGATATTCTCATGGTTACCTGCCTTCTTCACCAAATTTGTCGAGCCTCACCGTTGATCGAAGCGCACCGTTAACACCAATCGAAAATCGCGCGACAACTTCCCTGATGGTTGGCTACCACGTCTGTCACCCTCTCGTACTCCGTTTTTTTTTTCCCTCTGAACTTGACCGTCAACCGTGGCCTTGGACCGCGTGTCACAGGCTCGAAGTGGTTGTGAAGCGTGCGTGGTCGAACATATATGAGACCGGTGTCCCTTCCAACTCAACTTCCGCCAATAGTGGGTTTGGTTTCAGGTGAGCTTCGCGGGTAATACCCCTCCACCGTGGTGGGCCTTCGTGGGCGCCACGACGAAACGCACGACGTCGCTCCGGCGGGACTACCGGTTCGCGTATTATCAAACGGAAACGAACTCGTAGAGTGGGATATCACACTTCTGTACGATGTGCCACTAATACATAGTAAAGTGATTCATGGAATGGCAACGAAATCATGACAACTTTCATTCTCGTTATCATATCTCGCAAAAGTTGAATTTCTCTCTTATTTTCGTATTCTATCTAGCTCGTATCTTTTAATATTCATCATCCGACTTTTATTTTTTTTAAACTAAAAATTATACACGTGAGAACGATAGAAAACGTATGTGCACAGTAGATTTTTTAGTCAGAAAAATGTATATGGTAATTTAAAAAATTTTTTTAGACGATGAAAAATGGACAAAACTCGGATTACGTATAGCAGCGATTTTAAAGTAGTCTACGAGCGACTTGGCACACGCGTTTAACAGTACATGGACCGACGATAAAAACTCCGTTTGATCGACAACACAGAATTGTTAACCCAATTTTGGCTTTTATTGTTTCAAGAATGAAGAAGTATTAAATCGTAGTAAAGTTGTTATTTTTAGAGACACATCTAAGGTATGTGTTCAATACATTTCGAAAGTTTCTAATATTCATTATCTCTCCGACCTTCATTATCTTTCTAAATTCTTTGGAGTGGAATCTCACTTTAAAAATTTTTTGGGGTAAAAATTCAGCCACTCTTTCAAGAATAATTGAATTTTCATTCTTTAGATTGAGATTCTACTCCTGAGAATTTATAGAGAACGTCTGTGTATACTCATCGCGTTTTGATTTATCACATTTCATTACCTCGAGTACGCTGATACTGTTTGTTTAAGTCTACTTTGCCTAGAGGCCTTTCACTGAGAAAGATTGAAATATTACTTAACGTACGTTCAATTACCATAAGAATGGTAATCCTCATTTCAGAAGTTCAGAGCCTCGTATTTTTTCGCGCGCGAGAGCACGTGTGACAACTCGACTGTCACAACACGTCTCAATGGCTTTTGTGCCGTTAATTAACACAATCCTGGAACGTGTAGCCGTCGGTTTCGTGAATTATGCATCAATCACCTGGGAATTTTCGCCTTACCTTTCACTATATAATGATTATATTCGCCCTTTCCGTATTTTGTTCGCGTCGCCGTTTAATCGTCAATTACACACGATGTAACAGGCGTTGTGACGCGCGAATATCATTACGATAAGTTGCGTATACGTTAGATCGTGTGGTACCTGTCATAATGAAACGAAATACGGCTTATCCGCATAAAGGTCTCTTCGCGCAGCAATAATTTAGTACGTTTATTTTTAAGAGTTTCAATTTTTCTTTTTTTTTTCTTTTTTGAGAGAAGTATCCCCTGTAATGTCTACATGCGTAACTCGAACAAAAGGATAACCGCAAACTGATTGTGAGTGTAACCATGCTTTGTAGAACAGAAATGCTAATATCGTGAGCTTTAACTATCGTTACCGTTATCTCATTATTATTTATGTGACAGTTTTATCACGTATTTGCTATCTTCGAAGATGAATTTCGAGTCATTCTAATAATAATCTCTGAAACATCTGGTCGATGTAAGTACCAAATACTTGACCCAACAACGCACGTGTATATAAACAATACATTTATTATTACATTTGTGTAACTGGAAGTAAGGAGCATTTCTCGTAGAAAATTTCAAAAATATTTAAATTTAATGTTTCTTAGTAGAAAATTTAAAAAATATTCAAATTTAATTATATCTTTAATTGCGGATTAATCCGACTAATTGTACTGGTCTGCCTACATTTTTGCTTTCGTGCCGTTTTCAAACCTGTTAGAAATTAAAAGAAAGATCTCAACCCATTTTTTGATGCTCGGCAAAGGTTTCATTTTAAATAAATCGAGAGAAATCGCATAAATTAAAAAAAAGTTTTATTATAATTTTTTCATTTATCTCGAATGTAACTTAGTCTAAATCATACTTTTATAAGTGTATATAAAAAAGGCCACGTCCAGGAGATAATTAAAAAACAACGAATAACATTACATTTTCGAAAACAAATTATTTTAAAGGAGAATATTAAAATACATATTTGTATTTTACAGCAAATTATTTTTCTCTCTCACCGAATTGTTCATTTATTTTTTAAAGCGTAATAAATTATTTCGTTTTTAACGATGGTAAACTTTAAAAAATCAAAAATTGCAAATCTCTAGACCTGGCTTATGTTACTTAAATAAGTGTTAGCATATTCCGTAATAATTCTTGATTAGAGTAAAATCGGCATTACATAAAATCGCAAGTTTACGACCAATACCAACGAAACGAGTATCCTTTGAGAGCAGGCTCCTTGTCAGCCGCGTTCGCCTGCGGAATTAACGTGATGTTGGGCTGATGCCCGAATTCGTTGGACAGATACCTCACCTGCGTGTCGGTACCGTTTTCATTTTGAGATCGATAGCTACCGTCCTTTCTTCCGCTGCGATAACCATCCTCGTGGTGGCCGTGCGACGTTATCGTATAGTTAAACTGATAATACAAATCGTCATTCACTTTATCTTCCTCGGACAGCAACTTCTTCGCATTCCGCACCATGCTTTTAGTGATATCTTCCTTCTTGATAATCTTATTTTTCGCCTCTGAGATATTCTTGGCAGACAAGTTAGCTGTAAAGTTAAGAAGAGCGTAAAAATTTATAGTTTTATTTATTTTAGTCGCTGTGCATTCTTGTCGCACTACCTGTCAATATCTTCATCATCTGCTTCAATATTGGATCCGTTTTTTTCTGCGGCGGCAACTCCGTGACTGCCTTTGGTTTCGGCCGATCGTCCTCTTGCTTTATTGGTATTTTACAGCCGCTGCAGGCCTTCATCACGGCTTCGATTAATTTCTTCGCCGCTTCCGGCCTATCCTTGAATATCTCTTGCGCGTCCTTCACTTGTTAAGTCAAGACAAAACGTTCAGACATCGAGCAACCGGGACACGTAAAATTTAGGACGTTTTAACGTTTTAATAAGCAACTCACAGCTCGTTATTTTCCGGCTCCTCTGTTTCGTGATAATAAAATCCCCATTCTTGTCGGTCTTGTACCCAGTCTCGTGATAAACACCATCGCCAGTGATAAAGCCGTATTCCCCGGTAATGATCCCATCGGCGTCTCAACGAAGAAATGGACAAGAACGTCACGTTTAATCGCATTATTTGACGAAGATTATTCAATGAATTAATTTACAATAATAAGACTCTCGCCCGACACTTTTTTTTTTTCGATCGGTATACCTTTCTTCTCAAATCTGTGTTGAAAATCTACGATGTTGAAGGAGAACTCGTAGGGCCTGATATCGTCCGCGGCGGCGACGCGATGTTGCGCGATCAGGTAGCACAGCAGGCACAGAAGATCGCACCATCTCCTCTGCAACTGAAAATCGTGGCTGCTTTATCTATCGTAATAACGAGTATTTTCCTTCGCCGGCGTTGGGTCCTCACCACGAAGGACGACATCCCGCGGTGATCCCTGCGACTTCGAGTTCGCGCGACTGAATGATGGCACGAGCGAATCCTCCGAGCTTGCAGCGGTGACGTAATAAACGAGAAAAATTCTCGTCTTCTCCGCGGATTATCTGCGAAACGATCCGTCGACGGGAGAGAAGAGGAAAGCGTGAAGGGGATAAGAAGGAAAAATCGGGAGGCCTTTGACGTTTTTCTTGATGGGTAGATGCTTTCACACATTTTGCATACTCGGTTGGTAGATAATTGCGCGGGAATCATTAATGGTCGTAGATCGTCGTGGATCGAACGTGCCGTGGTTGATAGATTGCATTCCGCGCTGTAAGATTTACTGTCTATGACATAATATTGGATTTTATCAACAAAGTTCTTACTTGAGAGAGTACAAGCGACACAAATAAATAGAAAAAGTGATAAATATTTATTTAGATTCTTCGTGAAAATCATTCAGTGAACACAATATGCTTTCTTGTTATTTTTATTTAACGATTTTCAGTTTTCTCAGATATTCCATTGCTTTTTGTCTTAAAAGTTGAACATCACAATATATCGATTAACATTAATATTTATATTAACAAAAATGTTGAGATCTTTTTTAACATAATTCATAAAATTAACACAAGTTTATTTATTATTTAAATATAATTAACAGTTTTATCAAAATTAATTCAAAATTTCTGCGCAAGATTAATTTAAATTATTATTGATAGATGATTTTAAGAGACAGAATAATGCTTTTTTTTCTAATGGACAAGCTCGAGAGGCGACATTTACATTGATCACGATAAGCCTGTATTTATTAGATGACCTTTCGTTTTATTTTCTTACTCTTAACGCTGTCAGATCGATAGTGGTTTCTTGTTAAGAAACGAACGCTCTTAAGAGTGCTGGACGATGCAGGATTATAATAAATTAATGCGCATAGGTCAGCTAATCGGACACTGTGAATAATGTCAGCAGAATTCTGCAATTTTTAACACCATTGTGTGAAGCGTACGACATATTCTAGGAAAATCTTGTTACAGCTGATTTGTTTCACTTAATTAAAATAAATTGTTAGGAAAATCGTGAAAGACCTCGATATACGATGTACAAAGATTATATTGATGGAAAAATGTCTCGCTCATTTTTGGGCGCTTCTACGTAAATGGGACAGTACGGTAAAATGAGTGCCAAGGCCGTTCGCAGACGATTCGTGTCGATTCGGAAATTGCGTCTCGAAAATCTCATCTGAATATGCGACGCACTAAACTTGACAAGATTAGAAATCGCATGATCATCGAAAGTGGCACCGTTATAAACGTCTGGTCATGGTGAGCTACAATCTTGGAAACGCAGCCCTGATGTCGAGTAGTTAAAACTACGCGATACAATCAGGCATGTAGAGAGTGTCATCTATCACAATTAAACTCGAAGTAGCGAGGGAAAATTCTCTTCGTTTTCGTGACAATCTAAAAATGCATAATAGACAGATATTAATACTTTTCTAGTCATGAAACTGAAGCTTCGTGTCCAATAAGATGTTTCTTCCGCCTAACATATTCGCCAAACGTTCGACTTATCCGGCAATCTGGAACAGGCTGGAATTAGAAACTTTGTTTACGGAATATCGAATTGCCGATTGCTTCGCGAATCGTCGAAAGAGATCTAAATTCCTCCACGTAATCGCATGTTTACGCGATTCAAGCAGGCCGCGATAAGCGAACGTTTAATTCTTATTTGTCGGGTACGCGCGGTGCATCATGCATTTTGTAGTACAGAAAACGGCATGCCGATCTGATTTGTGTTGCGAACTATCGATTTAGGAGCGGCGATGCCCGTGGCATGCCAATAATGCCGACCGCTCGCGGAAGGTGGGTTTCTAGCACATATACGCATCGCGAATATCGACATCTCGAAGATTTACTTCGTCATTGACGAAACCTCCGAATATTTACGCTACAATTAGTTTGTATGTCCTTCTTGTTCGCGCACAGGAACTTCATACGCGTTTCCGTTACGAGATTTTTTTCTTGATTCATGAGAAGCACGTTGTAAATCTAATTTCGATTTCGATGTCGAATTTAACGAGAGAGAAAACCTGAATGAATATGTCTGCACGCGAATGTGAGAATCTGGACCAAACTGCCGTTATGTGAAGGTCCGAAGTGGGTCAGCCGACATCTTGATATCGGCACTCCGCTTAATAGGAGACAAAACGCGAACAGTACGCAGCCGATGAGGGACCAATAATATATTTTCTCGAATATTACGTGTAGCATTTTTCATAAATAAAAAAAAATATATAACATATTTAAAAAATAATTTAATTTACATATAAAAACTTGTAAATAATTTTAAAATTTAATAAATTAATTTTGCATCACGCGCGTTATGATTTCTATATCACAGATGTTTTTCGTATAATACTTTCGAATGTGTCGCTTGTCAGAAAACCAAAGCCGCAGCTGGCTAGATCTGCATCACATATTGTTCTTATTGTCACACTCGTTTGCATATTTCATCTACCGAACCATTCGTCCTCGACGTCATCGGGATAGCCGTGGCTATAGTGTTTGTGATAATGAGGCTGATGGACCACCACTACATCCGAGTTCTGGGAGCTCCTAATGAAATTGTAGATCATTATTGCGATTGCTAATTGTGCCACGAAGATACTCCTTAACAGTGATATTTTGATTGCCGCTATGGCGCCCGGTAAAGAGAGTATCTAAAAAAAAATGACAGGTTTTATCATTTCTTCAAGTGGGAAATGCTAATGAGAACAATAAACACACAAGAAACCTGCATAATAAATGGCGTCATCATCATCATAAATCCGAGTCTCTGTAAAGGATTGTTCTTCTCCTCTTTTTTTCTTGCCTGTACTTCCGTCTCTGAAGAAGAGAAATCTTAATCTTCTTCTTCAAAGGTAAAGTGCGAGGGTAAATAATATACTGTCAATACCTTGCAGTAAGTCTCGAACTCTCACATGAATATTGATTTCACTGTCGTCCAAGAAGAACTTGATTCCAGGAAAGATCTTTAATCTTGGCGTTTTACTAAAGCTGATTTGGGAATTGTTCAACCTCTCCTCAGCTCGAATTAACAGTTTTGACGATGTTATTAGCCAGACGATAATATTGCAAACGAAGAACTTCGACCCATTCATGTCCTCGATTTTACCAATAAATTTATGTTATTGACTGAAATATACATATTGAGAATCGTTTATTTTCTTTCAGAATAAAAAAGATATTTCTGATGATTATATTTATTATATTTATACACAATGTTAAAGTAAAATCACAAAATAATGAATCCATACATTTTTCATAATTATCTATACGTACAATTGATAAATTTAAACAAGATTTCTAGCTCTTATTACTAAATTATTTTAAACTTACTTTATACGTAATTATATTATTTTGTCTTGTGAAAAAATACGTGATCATATGATGCTAGATCCACACTCATGTAACTTTCACAATAATCCATCTATACACTATTACTAATTCAATCCGATATGTTACCAGCGATACTCGTCGCGATTTGATCACAGCTAATTAAACGAACATTTCACTAATTCGCAAAGGTACCAAAAATTTGTTTAGAGACTTTTATTCGTCCGGTTTTCTCTCATGCACTGTGCAACGCGTCGTGCTCCTATTAGCTTGCCACGTAGACTGCACTGGGTTACGCGAGGCACAGAGATATTTTACTTTTTTCAGATACCCCACGCCAGGTTAGGCCTGAAAAACTGGGTCTCTTTTACCGGAGAATGCAATTTACTCCGGAACAGACTTTATATAGTAATACGACTGCGCTTGCTCAGTGATTCGCTACACTGACTGCGTCAATGAATATTAATTTTAGAAACGGTAAGAGATTCTATAAAAATCATATTTCTGATAATATTTAATTCTATTTTTGACGAAGTGTAAATTTTCTTATTGGCTTAGAAAAAGCAAATAAAACATGAATGAATAGAAAATGTACGTGTGAAGTATTAACAAATGTATACATGTTTGAAAGTAATTATATATATAATTTATAAATATATTACAATGAAAATTATGAGAAGCATTACGTTGCTATGTAAAATATATCCTTATTGATAGTATGAGGTATGTGTGTAGTTAATACTTAAATATAAATTCTTTTCGTACGGAGAAACGTAGTTCTATACATTATACATATTTCTTATCATTAAAAAAAATTAATATTTTCTATAATAAATTCTATATAATTCTTATTTGGTGCAGATATAGATATTACGTTTTTTTTCTTTTTAATTCGCCTTGCGATGTGCATAGGACATTATAATTTTTTTACGTATTTTGAAGGTTCATAGCGTGGCACATCTCACATGTGTAACAAATGTTATAATAATTTATCAATAAGTAATTACATATTTATTGCGTTATAAAAACGCTACTTGTATTTCCTTTAGTGAAGGAACTTTGTGGTTGTTTATATACTCTGCGATCTTCTAATTCTTACTTATAATTATAATTATAATTATAATTTTAATAAATATAAATAATATAATTATAATTATTATTATAAGTTAGAGGAAAATTCCTTTGGTATACTTGTACAAATTTAATTTACAACAAAATATGCGGAGAAATCGGTTAGTATGTCACAGCGTAATCTACTCTATGTTACAATCTAATATTCGTTACTGGTATTTTAAATCTTATTTTTCGCACGAATAAGTGCTTCCAATAAATAGCATCTAATGCAAGAAATATAGACATTGTAAATATCAATATCTACAGCCATAATGAGGAATTAACAACATCATCAGAATAAATTAATGGAAACAAGAAAACTAAGATTATCTCTAAAATTGTACAAATAATGTGGCTTCTGTTGACTACGCCTATCACGTTTCGTCATGACCTCCTTTTCGTTAACAGCTTTTAAATAAAAATCTTTTGATCGAAATGTAATTTATATGATTTTTATCCTTTATAATATGGGTAATATTGGTCCTCATATGCGGGACCACTCGCCTCCCAGCTTTGGTATATTTGTGGATGCATGTGTGGAAAAGCGCTATGAACGTGCACGTGAACTGGTTGCTGAGGTGATGGCCAAGGTTGCGGTGTGTGCCAGCCGGAATGAAATTTCGCTAGAAAGGTGCTAAGTTTAAGTACCAGCACCATGAGGCCTGTAAATAATGAAACGCAGAATGAGACGTTTCGTGTGTTAAAACAAGTCCTAAATTTTACGGAAAAAAATTAAAAAAGTAAAGAAAACTTAACATATTCTGACAATAACAAATTTAACGGATTGATAAATAAGAAAACCGGTTTTCGAAAAATTGTAATAAAAAGTTCTATGATTACGAATGTCAACGAATAATTTTATTATTCATTATGTTGAATAATGAAGACAAATAATTTATCGATAAGATGAACAATGAAAAATTTGTTTAAGTAAAATAATTTATCAATAAGAATAAGAAATACTTGGAAAAGTAAAAAATTTTACGTGTAAATCTAATTTACATTTGAATACTGATCTCATATGCCAGTAAATGGGTCAGTAATGTCACCTAATCATGTATGCAGGTTACGCTTACAAGACAACTACGAGACCGTTATACATTTGTGCGGGTGACACTTTTCACTGTCTGCACAAAAGTAATGATGCTTACCAATAAGAAGTCCCTTCGCTGAGATTGCTGTTATCACCATTAACATAGTCATCATTACTCCCATTTTATACATCATCGGCATAAGCATGAATTGAATTCTTTTTTGTCCAAAAGTGCGAAACTCCGTAAGTTCAATTTCTAATAAATAAATATCAATATTAATAATAAATATCAATAATAATAAATATCAATATCAATATAATTAACAATATATAATATATTCTTTATTGATACATATTGTAATTTTTTAATAATTGTACATAATTTTTTTTTTAATAATTAACATAATTGCTTCAGTGAAAGAAATTATAAAATATTTAAAACATACTTATAATTCCACTCATATCGCAAAATAACTTTTCTAACTTGTGTAAAAAAATCTTTATGCTTTTTTATTGTTATAACAGATGTAAAAATTGAATTGTTGCCTACCTTGAATTGGTTTGCTTCTGAATGCGTTAACCAGGATACTCCGAAGACCTTCGATGTCAGGATCCAGCGGCGCTGGTTTAGAGATCAACTCCAGTTTTGTAGTATTACATCGTACGATTTTGTTGCTATCCCTCGAAAATTTGACATTCGCGGCACTCGTTGCATGCACATTTGTCGTAAATGCAGCTGCCAATAGCACATACGCCAGGATCCGGCCAATCGCCTTCATTCTCAGACCGGTTTACCACCACCCGGACTCATCGACACTGACGATCCTTTTTCTTTCGACCAACCTTTTTCACTCTGCCTTCTCTTGGACCTCCTGTGTAAGACTACACGAAATACGTGCTATTCGGACCCGCACGAGCAACCGTATGATTTCCCTCCAACCAACTGAGCGGTTCGAACTCGAAAGAGAATTGCCGGCTCGCTGCGCGCCACCTTTCTGCGCACCTCTTTCGAATTCCTCCTTGCTACCGATTTTACAAATATCTCATAGCATCCGGAAAACGACCCGCATTCTAATCTCTTAGAAAGCATTCTTTTAATATATCATGTCTGTTAGAATAAAACTACTGCGACAAGATCCATTAATTCACAAGTGCTCGAGAAAGTTGGAAATCTTTCCGATGATTAATAATAATAATAATAATCATTTATGCAAAATCTTTTTTAATATATAATTGATTAGATTTTATTTTTTTAGCACACTTTTTATTTAAAAGATGTTACATTTTTTTTTATAAAAAAGTTTTAGGAATAATCCATACCTGCCGTCTTTCACTTTTTACGTCACATCACATCACTGTCACGGTCATCGTGCAACGACCGTTCACGCGTGGCCATCACCTTGAAAAGGAGTGGCTGAACCAAGAGTAGTTGGAACGCATTGCTCCACAATTTTCCGATGAAATTCTCCGCAACACGTACGCACGCTCACACACTTGTATAATTCTCATTCAAGAAATATTTTACTGTTCGGAATCCACTTGCGTATAGTGTGCAGACATTTTTTTTAAACTAGTTTTCTCCGATACAGCTTATTCTTCTTAAATACTGCCGCGTCAATCTCGTAAACGTACAGCATCAGCTGACTCTTATATGCGCAATGTTGCCGCAAATAGCTGTTCTTAACGAATGATGCACTGCGCTTCCAACTAACTTAACAGCTGCTGACTGACCTCATAACGAGACATTACAAGCAACATTATGCTTCATAAAATTCATTAACGGTCTGGCGTAAGTAGCTCATAGAAAAGTCATGGTCGATGATCGACGTAGTTTACCTCGATATGCTTGTTATGAAGCCGACAGATATTGCTTCATCTACAGCTAGTTACGTTCGTTCAATACCATCTTTGAATAATGTATAAAATTGAAATAAAAACGTGTAAGATTGTTATCAAGAAATTTGTTCTTCATATCTCTTTCTTGCATCAGTAGAAAAAATGTTAATAATGTATGGAAATATCTGACTGTAAAATTGCTAACGAGAGTAGAATCGCACGAAACGATGCCGAAGCAGTAAAATTACATTAAACGTTGTGGACGCACCGTAAGCAAGGCAGACGATAAAGAAAGGCAATACAGGTTTATTGCATCGTCTTTGCGCAGTGAATCCAGTACGGAAGAAGCGAAGAGAAGGAAGAAGTAGGGAGCATCGTGCCGACCATCTTGGAAAATAAAATTCACTGTAAAAATGCATTACTCTCCGCTCCCCACCCCAGAGAATGCCCCCTTCTTCCTGGCCATTCCTACGAGTCTCGATTCCTTCAAGGACTAAAAATTCGACCCTTTACACAGGCGCGAGCAGAGACTGCGCGAGCAAGACTGTATTAAATACGAATGCGAAACCTGATCTTTATTTATGCAACGCGTTCAGATCTACGGATTACTATTTCCTTTGCTTCTGTCGATTTTCTCTTAAGAACTATGTTCACTGATCATTCATCGCTAATTAATTTATTTTTGCATCGTAATCATCGTATAATCATAAACTTTTATTTTCTTACGAAACATCTGCGATCTTTTATCTCGATAGTAATTAAAATATATATTTAGACGAGACAGACGATAAGACGATAAGAGATTTCTTTTGCCAGTTGATTATAAGCTATTATCAACAATAATTTTCTCTTAATGATAAATAGATTATAATCGATATTTGTATATAAATTTTCTGTTATATAAATTTGTATAAAGCGAAGTGTGAGAGATTTATAGGAGATGCCAAAAGTATTTTATTTAATTATGCCTTAGCTTTATATTTTATACTCTATTTCTCGGTATGTCTGATGGCGTGTATATCGACTTTCGCGCTGCAGAAATATATAAGACGTGCACTTAGCTAAGTTTATGGTGTCCCTCATTCTTTTTTCCTAATGTATTGCTTCTTGTGGTAAGAGTGCTCGTAAACTATAATTGTCAAACGATCGAGGTAAATAAACTTCCTCAGTTTTGCGACAAGTAATTCATGTCGTAAATATGATAACTCGCTCGAACGGTACGGCTTATTTGTACGATTAATTGCGGCAAGGAAATCGCGTGTCGGGATAAATCGAGTGACCGATGCACCTGATGCCATTGCCATTTCCGCGCAGGAAACGCAACCGGTCGGCCACGGCGAACTCGTTAGCTAAGCTCGTTACCTCGCAACCCCGAAGTAGACGCGTAGAGGGGCACCGCAAAAATGGAAATGCCAGGCTGTTATTCATCTACAGGTTCGCTTCTTCGTCCGTGAACTGGCTACAGTCGGCGTGCTTTAAGCGATGGTATGTGTATCACCATGCGTGTGGCATGGCTGACCATAGGCCGGCTCAGAAGTGGCCGAGACATTCGCCTCTCGACCGCGACCATGAGAGCACTCAACTCTCGACGCCCACGGTCAACATCGAGCATCCACCGGCTCGTACCTCGTTCGACTCTCTGCTTATTCCTTCTGCTTTGCGTCCTTCACGCACGAGCGCGGAGTGTGCCTCACGATGAAGGCAGCATCATCGCGGACCAAGTGCACGGCAAGAGTCCGGAACCGATAGAGGTGAGTGACTCCAATCCTGATGCCGTAGACGAGGAAGCTCAAACACAAAGCTTGCCGGAACATGAGAGTGACGAAGATGTTAGTCATTATGAAGAAAGGACGAACCCAGCGGAAGAGATACTCGTCGAGAATCCTGAAAAAATTCAGGCGGAAGCTGTCGGTGATGAAGGTAGTGTAGCAAAGAAGAGACGACGGAATGACGTAAACCTTTCCGGTAAGCCTGTGTTGCATGATAAGAAGGTCGCACAGAATGTCGAGCAGAATGCGCAGAAAGACGAAGGTATTCGACGATTTGACGCTCAGATTGAGACCGACGAATCCGAGGAACCGGACCAACGAAAGGTACCAGAAAGTGTTACACAGGATAGCCCAGATTCGCAGGAAGACACCATCGAAATTAATGTCGAGCAATTGCACGCGGATGTAAAAAACGTGAATGTAAACGGCGCTGAAGATGGAGCGGAGCCGGAAGGAGAAAAGTATGCAGATTCTTCTTCTAACATTGGAGAGAATCTGGAGGACGTTGTCAACTTGAAACAGACGGAGAAAATAGATTTAAATAAAGAAGAAACGGGGCAGAACGAGAATTTGGCGGAACATAATTTGAATGAAGAACAAATAAAAAATACTGAAGATGTGAAAGAGGATGTACCCAACGAGCTTCGTAGCTTGCAGCTCGCTCAAGCGGAAGAAACTGAAAGGAACCAAGAAGAACACATCGCCGAAGAGGCTTCGAATAATGAAGAAATCAAAGTCGGTGACAAAGATCTGGATTTGAACAGAGAGAATAGAGCCAGTGTTCCAGGTAAGTCTAAATACAAGAGTTCGACTGTCTATCTGAATGCTGAAGAAGGCAATTTGCCTGGTCGCGAGCAAGAGTCGATTGTAGACGGTCAAATAAAAAAATTGATATCTATACGAAATGACGCCCTTGAATCCGTCCGTAATAACGCGAAACAGTCGGGAAAATTTAATGAAGAAAGTCTTCTTTCAGAGAAATCGATTGAGGTTGACGCGGTTGCTGTTGAAAAAGACGAAGAGATTCGTAAGCGTAGCAGCGACGAGAAAACGACATCGACTCAAAGTGAGAGTCTTGATGAATCATCTCCAACGACGGAAACCGATTTTAATCGCTTTCAAAAGTGGAAGAGTCAAGCCGCGTTTCTTCAGGAGCAAATTAAGAACAGAACTTTTCTCCAATATTTGAGGGAACAGGCAATCGAGGTGCTCCCTGACATTCCAAAATTCACAGAAATTCAGTTGCTGGATACTTTGAAGAATATCGTTCTAACGCGGAAGTTACCTACGAACGAAACATACTGGGATAGCTTGAACACGACTGAATTGACCGAGAACCAAATAGAAATAATAAAATGCGCCGAGCAATTGGTACATACGAAGCAGCGACAGTCATTTGTGGAGAACGTGGGCGAATGCATTCGCGGTCTCAGTGTCTTCAATTGCATACGCATCTTCGTCTGGCCCGTCGTGCTCGACAATCTTCCGGAATCAGTCAAGCAGACTCTGAATAATGTGCCGATCGAGATAAACTTGATCGACCTGTTTCAGGGTAATAGGGCCAAGTCTGCGAGGTCGGAGAGCAGCGTTCATCAACCGAGGCTGCTGACGCCCGAGTTCGTTGTCTTCAATATTCTGAAGAGTGCTTTGGAATCGAAAGTCACCTACGATTTGGCGCCGACCTTCATCGATCCAACAAACGAAACTCTGAGGGCACTGCTCACAATCGGTCAACTCCAGATCTTGCAGATGGCTGAGAAACTTCTACCTGGTGAGATACGTCGCGAATACTCCGACAGGATGTTCTCGTGCGTGCGCAGGTTCGAATACTTCAGCTGCGTCAAGTACTTCGCCTGGCCGATGGTGAAACAGTATTATCCGACGTTGCCGGCTTTCCCGGATTATCAGAGTTGGTATCCGTCGATTTTATACCCGCAGTATCCTATCGTTCCCTTTCCCAGTTTTGTGGGGACCTCGGGTGAGCTTCCCGAAGTCGTTGAAGCCGACGCTACGAGAATGCGAAAGCCCAAGCCGGAAGCAGTAATCGTGAACATCCTTGAAAATACCCTGAAGGAGCACGCAAAGGCACCGCCTCCACCTATCTCTCATAATACGGATTCTTACGTCGCTGTACTCCCTCCGGAGCAATTACTGTCGATCCACATGGCTGAGCAGCTACTTCCTATCTCATATCGTTCAGAATTCGTTCAAAAGACTGTTAAGTGCATTCAGGAATATAATTACGTGACCTGCATTAAATATTCTACCTGGCCAACGGTCAAGCAATTTAATCCTAATCTCCCTCTCCCTCTACCCGATATTTCCGAATGGATACCAAATTGGCAGTTACCCGAAATCTTTGGTAATTTCCCAAATTTTCAGTTTCCCAATTTTCCCTCGTTTATACCCTCGTTTTTCCCGGGAGGGAACCAACCGACTACACCGACTGCACCGACCATCGAAATACCATCGGAATCCGGTGGTTCCACCGCAGAAGAATCGTCCGGTCGTCTTCCTACATTATTATCTCGCCAAAGTGAAGTTTCTTCCAAAGCATCCAACGAGTTAGAGAACAAGATTACAGAGATTTTAACAAAGGTACGTAATTCCTTCAAAGCGATACCGAAAAATTCGCCTTTGATCGTCAGCGAAAATGTGATTGTTTTGACAACCATAACCGAGAAACAACTTAATATACTGCGGTTAGCGGAAAGTCTGGTACCACCTCCGGCTCGGGCTCCTCTCGTCGCTCAAGTTATGTCTTGCCTCCAAGCGAACAATGACTTTCTCAACTGCACCAGATATGTCATTTGGCCTACGGTCACTCTTTATGTTCCTAATTTCCCCGAATTTCCTGATTTATCAGCTACTCAAGAACCAGCAAAACAAGAAGATCAAACGTTAAAAGATAAGAACACTTTGGACCAGACTACTAAATATCAGCAAGAGTGGAACAAATCACAAACGAATTCCAACGTGAAGATTATTTCCAGGACGAAATTTCCGCAGAATAACGGACCTGTGATTAGTGTTACTGGTACTCGATTCGTGCCGATATTCACGGAACATCCCGAGTCGGTCATACTCAACATTCTCAAGACGGTTCAGCAGTCTTCGCCAAATGTGCGAGATGATCAGAGTGTCAAAATCACCAGCACGCAACAGTTTAACGATCTGCTCAGCGATCAGCAATTGAATATTCTTAAGATAACAGAGGGTTTGCTACCCGATGCTGCTCGTCCTGCTTTCGTCAATCGGATGATAGAGTGCGTTCAAAAGAGCAACTTTCTAGGATGCTCGAGGAACGTGCTGTGGCCGAGTTTGTTGAAACACTTCCCTAGACTGCCCAGTTTCCCAAATTTCGGAGGGCATCCTCAAGCGACAAACAGTAAGTCTGCGTTACCTCAGAATCTGACTGACCCATCGCCATTTTCAGAAACTGATGTTAAAGTCGGCCAACATGGAGACGCTACTGTTACCATTACAGACACTAGATTTTATCCGGTTTTTTCCGAACATCCAGAAGGTGTGATTTTAAGAATTCTCAAGGCCGTGCAGCATTCTACGCCGGGTGCCCTAACTTCGACGGTCACTTCAAAATCGCCAGAAATTTCAACTTTCTTCACGGAAAGGCAAAGTAATATCGTTCAAGCCGCAGAAAGTCTATTACCGGAATCAATAAGACCAGTCTTCGTGGAAAAGATGGTTACTTGTGTTCGACAGAGTACGTTCCTCGAGTGTACGAGGGATATAACTTGGCCAACTATTGCCCAATTTTTCCCGAGACTGCCAAACTTTCCCAATTTTGGAAGCTTTCAGATCCTGCCGAGGACGAAAGTTGATGTATCATCAGTTTTGCTGCATAACGTTTATTCCGATAACCAGACATTTGATGAAAAGAGTGAAAATGCACCGAAGACTACTATAGAAACGATCGAGGATAAAATAGAGAGTACATTGAAGGATCTGCTGACCTCGTCACCGCGCTTGGAAAACTCTTACTTGGATGTCAATAATCCGGTGATAGGCTCTCTTCTAACTGCTCGGGAAATGAACATTGTCAGATTAGCCGAAAGAGCAATACCAGATTCGATACGTAGCGAATATGTAAATAACATCCTGGAATGCGCAAGAAGCCATAATTTCGTAACCTGTACTCAACATGTCACTTGGCCGACTTTGAAGCAATTTTCGCTAACTTTACCGAACTTCGAGGAATTGTTCAGTCAGTTTCCCGGGGTAGGTCAAATTCCTGGTATCAGCCAGATTCCTGGTATTAGTCAGATTCCAGGTATCAGCCAAATTCCTGGCATAGGTCAACTTCCTGGCGGAGGTCAAATCCCTGGCATAGGTCAACTTCCTGGCGGAGGTCAGATCCCTGGCTTAGGTCAACTTCCTGGCGCAGGTCAGATCCCCGGTCTAGGCCAACTTCCTGGTGGAGGTCAGATTCCTGGAATAGGTCAACTTCCTGGTGGAGGTCAGATCCCTGGAATAGGTCAACTTCCTGGCGCAGGGCAAATCCCCGGTATAGGTCAACTTCCTGGGCAGATCCCAGGTATTCCTGGATCGGGAAATCTTTACGCCGAGGGCCCCAGCTTGCCACAGTTTTCTATCCCTCAAATTCCTATGTTACCAAGCGGAATTCAAACTGGCATTCCTCAGTTTCCAGGATTGCCTAGTTTTGGCGGCCTAAATTATCCGCAATTTGAAATCCTGTCGGACGCGTCGCAGGAGCCAAAGTCACAGGAGCCGAAACCGCAGCAAGAGACGGTTCAATTAAAAGTCGCGCACGCAGTGAAGCAGGTGAACCAAATAAGTGGAGTATCGAGGGCTTCGAACACTGCGTCAGTAGGTGAATCAGTCTTATCCGTTAAACACAAACCAACTTTACTTCTAGATATTCAGTTTATTAATTCTCGATTTTCTTTTATTTTCCAGGCGAGCAAGGAATAGTCTCCGGATATCTTGGACAACCGTCAGACATTCTCATAGATATTTCCAAGGAGAAAGTTCAGTTGTCTGAACATAAGCTACAACGAAGTCCATTGTCGGAATCTGTTCCCTCAGGCACATCACCGAAGAAACTCGAAAGAAGACGAAGAAGTACTGATCAATTATTAAATTCTTACTATGAGACCGAGGGAGAAAATGAATGGCCTTCGGAGACGACGATGGACAGTACGTTCCCTAACATCACGGAATCCGAATTTCTTCAGCTTCTAGTTAATATTTCGAAATCCGAGGAAATTTTGGGAAAAACCCCCGAGGAGAATCCAAAGCAGTACTTCGTGGATACGTTAAATTCTACAGTCAAGAATTCTCTAACTGCCGATCAATACGAGATCTTGAAACAGGTGGAAGATTTGAACCAGCATACTGCAAATCGTGGTTTCCTGTCGCAGGTAGTTCAATGCGTACTTAGCCTCAGCTTTATCAGATGTATGGGCATTTTTGTCTGGCCATTAATCACTAGCACCGTGCCATCATTGATCGGCTTGCCGTCTTTACCCTCGCTTCCTCTTGTTCCTATCATTGGAAGATCGACGGAGACTGAAGTTCAGCATTTCTTCGGCATGTCTACGAGCGATTTCGAGAAAGAAATGTTGACGAGGAAAGAATCTATAGAAAATATGCTTCTGGACTGGTACAAGACAGCGATGGAAGAGAAGTTTCAGGTAGATGTAGGTTTCCTGAAGCTCAAGGGCTACGGAAATGGTGAAGTCGGCATTAGCTTCGGTGGTTTCCGCGAGGGTAGAGCTACGAAGATCAAAGACAATAAGAACTTGCCGAGTATTCTGACAATCATCAGCGACATTATGGAAGAAGTACTGGATCAGCGGCCAGATAACGAGAAGATCAAGAAGGAAAAGGAGAAGAAAGAGAGGAGCTTAGACGATGTGCAAGAAGCAAACTTTCAGCTTTTGCAAGAGAGCGATGAGTACACAGATATTAAGCGATCCATAAACGATGATCAGATAATCACAATGTTTTTAGATAAAATCAAGACCAACGCGACAGATTTCGCCAATGGTGATGTTGCTCAGTTCCTCAACGTAGAGAACGCTTACAATGCTTTCAGTGTACTCTTCGGGACCCGTTTGAACGAAAAGTTTGCGAACAGATTAAAGGCTTTTACCGAAGAACATTTGAAGAAAGATAATTCCGAGAAGCAAATAAAGAATCTTAATGCAGAGGAATTAAAGGTAATACCTTTGAAGGAAGAAATGACTTATGAACATGAGAAAGAATATATGGAAAGTGACGAGGAACGTAAAAGGGAACACCGCGCAAAGAACGAATTCAGATCTCTGCTGGATGAGTATTCAGAGAAGTTAGCGAAGAAGTCGGAAATTCCTCTTACGGAGAAGCTCGAGGATCCAGATAACGAAAATAGGCTCAAGGATACTGAATCGTCCTCCGACAAGAGTGTACGTTCGGAACTGAGGATTCAATTGCCACTTTTGCAAGAAGACATCATGTCCAGGAAAATGACAAACGCAATAATGCATTTCGGAAGAGCGATGAAGACGAAGATGAGCCATTTTATGCCAGGAATCGGTTTCATAATAACTTTCTTCATTCAAATGACTTTGGCTCACGCGAGAGCTGCTGCTACCATGGCTGGTATGATTAGCAATATGGCCCTTATGTCGGCCATATTCGGCATGATGCGACAAAGTATATTCGGGTCGGAAAATCCGCAGGTTAAATATGTGTACGACAATTATAAGACGGGTCCGGGGATTACTTGGCCGCATCACCACAGGTCATATTATCATTATGAGAAATAGAACTTTGATTCGCCTGATCAAGTCTACTAATCATTTTCGATGTATACTGTATTAAAACGTTTCTCGTTAAGAGCTTTATATACGTCTCTGTTACAGACTTACCTCAAAGTCTGAAACAAATCAGATTATATATTGGGTTAGCTTTAATTTTTTATATTAATATTATTGTGGTCGTGTTCATGAAATGTAGCTTTGAGATAATTAAGATAGAAAGAATAATTTTATTAAAATATCTAAAAATTTAGCTGAATACAGAAAATAATTTTGTGTTAGATTATAAAATAATTATGTAGAACACTCAAGCTGATTATTAGAATGTCAAAATTTTTTGCATTTCTAATCATCTTCTAATCATCTAATCATGCTTAAACATCCTTCATTATTTTAATGGTTCAATAAAATTATTTTCAGATTTGTATCCAATTAAATTTTTAGATATTTTAACAAAATTTTCTTTCCGTGTACGATGCTTATGCCTATAACAGTTGCATAAAAAAGTTTCATCAATTCTTGAAAAGATATAATCGAAAAGTTAGATAATAGTGATCTATGAATGCGTCCACGTTATCTCTCATGAGACATTTTACTTATACTTTAGTACACAACACGAAACTCAAGTAGAGTATATTTTCAAAAGTAAGAATAGATATATTTAGAATCTGAAGAAACGGTATTTTCGTAGATGGTTTATGGAAACAATTCCTCGCAATTTAATCATAAAACACGCGTCATTTCGCAAGAGATATTTATTTCATTGTCATGGGATTTTACGGTGGTGGGTGACATTTCTTCATATTTTTTTGAAGATTATATATAACAAGTATGGCATTAAAATTATACATCATACAATCGTATTGACAGAATACTGAATTGATAGCATAGATCTTAAGACTGACATACTCTTTAATTATATCGTATTAAAAATAAATGAATTATATCTATCTTGTATAATTGCTGTTGTCCCTCCAAATTATAATTAATTAATTTTATTAAGTAATTTTATTTTATAATACAAGCATTTTAATGTCAATATAGTTATTGCAGAAATTTTGTAGAAAAATTCATATTATAATAATTTTTGAGAATATTTAAATTATTGAAGCTTTTAGAAACATATATTTAACTTGACTTGCAGAATTCAATTAAAAACATAAATAATAAATATAATAAAATTGCATGCGTTTTCATGTTCTGCAACACTGATATTGAAAATACTGGCGCTACAACTTTCAAGAACCTTGAGAAGTCAACAGTCAGGAATAGACCTGAGATTATTCTGGACAACCACGTTGAAGGTCTTCTCTCTCTCTTTTCGAGCATATCTTCCTTCTTTTATTTATTTCGCCAGTTTTATGCGTTGCATGCAGCAAAAGGTGTACTGGGACGCAACAAGAGCACAAAAGAGACCGGAGACGACATCATGATACTACACGCAATCGTTAGAACGTTGAACTACTACAAAAGCAAAATAATATTATCTTAGAATCTTATAAATATTATTTTCTGACATTCCTCACTGCAATTAAACATTGCAATTTATTAATTTTTATTTCATTGATAAAATATTAGCATCAGAGAGAAAAATAAAGCAATCTTTTTTCAAAAAGTTGGCATGGAAAGCAATTAATTGTTCATAAACGCAACTTTGTAAACAAGAAAAAAAATAAACTAATTCCAATCAAACCTGTTTCATGTATAATAATTTGATGTGTCGATTTTTTTCTCTTATAACGCGATATAAATGTAAAATGTGTACAGTGATATGTACAGCAATATATACTGTATTGTAAGATAAGTTTTAGTCAATCATAAGCGGTAAAACGGAAGGCACTACATCCTCTTCTTGAACCACTTTCGATTCATCTTCCTCTGTGATTTCTTCTGTAATCGTTCTCGATTCAATTTCTGCAGAATAAGTTAGCTCATTCAAGTAGTACCTGCAACAAATAATTATCAATTCTCATACGGCACCGAGAATGTTATGGAAAGTTTTCAGAAAGGTTTCAACCTTTCACAATTTTATGTGCAATAATTCTGGAAAAATTTTACCACATGTTATATGAAATATTTTTAAAATCTATCATATAGTAAATTTAAAAACATACTCAAAAGTAGGACAAAAAATCATCATGACGTCAAAATGATTGCAAAATGATTAATAAAAGTTTTCGATCAATCACGATTTATTTTTATATTATTTTATACCGTTGTTGTAACTTGTTATTCTACTTGGATATGATTTGTAATATCAGAGCAATTAATAGATTGATACAGTTATACGTGTTTTGTATAATTATATTATACTATGAATAATAACAGTATTAATGGATTAGATAGTGTAGTAGTACATGTGTTACATAGCAAACAGTATTTGTTTTAACCGCATTTGCTTTACCTTTACGCTTTTTTAATTTAGAAAAGTTTATTCTGAGTCCTTTTTTTAAAAGAAAAGTTGTGATAAATGTTATCCAAATAAAATATTATTGTCTTATGCACTTTTTAATTGAACGTATAATATTTTAAATATCATATTCATATTTATTATATTTTCAATAAACTTTCAGCAATTTTTCCATAAAATTTTAAATGCAAGAATCGTGAACATTTTGCTATTCCAGAGCTGTCTCAAAAATATTTCAGACATTTTTTACAACTTTTTTGAAAAGTGTTTCATTTTTCAGTTGAACTTTCTGAGATATCTTTGAAAATTTTCGGTGCTGTATGAGTTATATCGTAAAGACACTTATGATTTTCGATTCATCTAAATGTACATGCCATTCATGAGCGTGCTGACAATCAATATTTTCCTCGTCCGTGCATATCCGCTGTTTCTGATCAAACACTGTATCGTTAGCGCAAATCACTGGGAAACCATGGCCGGAATTTTCGCAAACGTGAAATATCCTGCAATTGTAATCTACATCGGCGTAAAAACCGGATGGCATATTTTCGCAAGTAAAGCGAAACGTTAGATTGGCGAAGATGTCGGTATCATTTTGTTCACTAGAAATCTCCTCGTAGGTTTCCAAATAATTTCTTTCCTGTATACGACATAATGATTCAAAACATTTAACTTTAATCACACAAAACGCAGTAATATATTAAAAATAATTGCCAAGGTAATTAAAAAAAAAATTCTTACAAAATGACCCAAAGTGAATTGATTTGTGACCTTTGTATCTGCATAACAAAAGATATATGTAAAACAAAAAAAATTAATTAAAATTTTTAAGCAATCACTGAAATTTGATAAAATTAATTTTGGAACTTACTCAATAATAATGAAAACTTGAGCACATAAATTACAAAATAATTCATGTTAATTGCAATTTCTAAAATAGTGAAAATTTTTAAATTCTTGAAGTTACAGCTCGATATCGGACACTGTCACTCGATTACTCGATGGATAACGCAACCGACTGCGCGACTACAAGCTCTTTGAAACTGCAAAACTTGAAGAGCTCAATGACCTTAATAGCCGTGTAATTTCTAAAAAGGTCCGTCATTCTTTCTCATTATCGTTTAAATGACGCTTAACTGTCACATCCTGCTGTGTTGAACGATGTTTTCAAAGAAGCGAGAGAATATTCTATGAACAAAAAAGTTCGAGTATTTTTTGTATAAAAAGATTAAAGATAAAGATTAACAAATTTGTAAAGAAAAAAAAAGATAAATACGAATGTGTTACAAAGATTTTTTATTGAAATCTTTCGGTAGAAAAGAAATAATGCAACATTTTGCTTAAACTTTTTAGTTGAAAACGTATATTTAAATTAATCTGAGCACCAACAGATGTCGGCTTCATGCCATGAATCGCGTGACTCAGTTGAGTACCAAGGTAACTACACGAAGATACTTTCACTATCCTCAACCAATCCTAAGGTGCTACTCGACTTTCTTCAACACGAAGCATTGCCAGGATCGTATACCAAATTAAATACTACGTTATCTATTAAAATTTCATAAAAATGTTATTTATTCATTTGTATAATGTAATTTGAGAAAATTAAAAATGCAAGAAAAAGAAAAAAGGAAAACTATTGAAAGACGAAAAGATATAAAAAATGAACGAAAAAATATCTGTAACTCTATTTTCTTTTTATCAATTCTATCTTCCTAATTTTCTTATGATAAAAAAAATTAAAATCGTATAAATGTTAAGATTTTTCTATTTGTTAAAATTCGATATAAATTTTTTACATTATTATTATTAGTTTCCTTATTTGTCAGTTTAACAGAAATTTTTGCCAGGTCATTAATGCAGCTAATCAGTCTCGACCTTTGGAAATAAGATAGTATTTTATCAAAATGTAATCACGGCGAGTCTCTCCTTCTTTCTCTCGCAATGGTTTAAGGTGGGATGCCCGCGAAAGGACAGCGCGTATCAACTGCCAATGAGGGAGGCCTTACTTCTGCGGCTGCCTTTCTCTTTGCCTTCGTGCCTCGGCTCAGTTTTCACGGCAGCTTCATCCAAGAACCACATGCAGAATGTCTTGAAGACACGCGGTGAAACGTGTATTCCTTTCTGTTCTTCTCTCTCATCCTTTCCGTTTCTGCATGGTGGAAAAAAAAGGACAACCCGCTCGGTGGCGAACATGTAACCCTGAGGATACCAGCAGTGCATCCTTGAAGAACGTCACAACGACCTTCGTCCTTTTGAGAATTGTCGGGCAAAGTGTAACAAGGTACCGCGACTATTTTTTGTGACAGATGATAAAATAGTTTTGCGCTTCTTATCTTAACATAAAAACATTGATAAAAAAAATGTTTGAAAATATTTCTTAAAAATTTCACAATTCGTCCACTGATATTGGAATAATCACAGGTATGACGTTGATGTTTTGTATTATTGACAAGGAACGACTTGTCGGTACATTAAAATTATTAAATATAATTAATTATTAAATAAAATGATGCTAAATTTAGAATTATTAAATAAAATAATGCTAAATTTCGTAACATTCGCGGCTGGATATCCACGTGTGTTTAGAAGCGTCAGCGAACGGTGACTTTAATGCGCGCATAGAACGTTATGCTTCTACGTTACGCGAACTAACTATCCTTAATATCTAACTAACTCACGAAATTTCACACGGTTATTTCTGTCTTGTTTGTTGTGATAATATTGCTTTTAATGTGTACTTAAATAAAATAAGAATATAATTTAATTTAATTGGAGCGTTTATTATTTATTGCAAGATTTTTATTTCTATCTCATAATTTCAATTTTTAGATTATAGAATTTTATAATAATTTTATAAACAACGTTGTTCATAAGTTACAAAATTTTGTAGAATAATTAAATAAATTAAAAAAAAAATTTGTTTCCCGAATTATTCTTGTTATGAAGATGACGTTTTTTTTATTGAGAAAAGGTGTAATGTTACTAATAAAAAATTATTCAATAAAAGAATACAGGCTTAGAGTGTTATACCGTGCGGTATTCGCAAGGACGACTGGTGAAACGAAAATATTCCCACCTATTATATGTTGAAAATATGGACGGAAAAGTGCATCTCAGTTCAACGAGAGAGTTTCTTTTACAATGAGATTTAATTTTAGTACTTAACTGTATATATTACGAGTTGGTAGTGGTTGCACTTTTTTTTACGTAAAGCCGACTGCCTTTGCTACGCTAACACAATAGCTCTAATTGATAGACTTTCAGAAAGTGGAGCGTGGCGCAAGTTTTTTTTCTCTCCGCTGTCGTTCTTTCCGCTTTCGAGAAGCGGAAGTCTCACGTTTGGGAAAGCCTATTCTTTATTGATGGCCTTCATCGAGTTTCTAAATATTTTCGAATCGGTATTACAAATATAAGCAAAGGGTAAACGAGTAACCAATCGAGTTTTGATCCAGATAGTTCAATGCAATAAATAATCGAGTATTGCCGATGCATGACGTCCACGGTACCAGCATACATTCATTTTTCTTAGATCCGATACGAGTTTGGCGTCACGAATGACCAGCGTGATTCGGTCCAGTGGCTAGTTCCTTGGTTTATGAGGTAGAAAGATCAACTGAAGTAAGTGAAAGGCGCGTGTGTTTTTCTCAACGCGTAGATTTTGCCTATGAACGCTATCATCTCATCGCTCTCAGAGATTCGTAGATTTTCCTGATGACAACTTAACACTACGCATAAATCCATAAATATACTTTTACTCAGCATGTACTGTACTTTGCCTGAGATATGAACGAATCTCCCTCATAATGCTCGTTCATAATGCAGATGCTACTATTTTTCTTATATATCGTGCACGTATATATTATATCGCGAGTGTTGTATACTGATGCCTGAACTAGATCACCGTGCCTTTCTTCTTGCCTGCTTGAATTATTAGGGCTGTAATAAGGCACAGTTTTCCATTTCTCAGATCGGTGGATCCCACGATTACTTTAATTATACGCTACCGTTAATTCTGGAAGATTCGCTGCGACGATCTCGATTAGTAGACATTGGGATATCGGAAGCATACTGATATATAATTCAGATTTTATTATTAAAACATAATTGTTAATTACATAGAAAAAAATTAGTACCAAATCAACAATTCATTGTTTCATATATAAGTAAGAATATAAATTCTTCCAAGATTTTATATTCTTGCTTACATATGAAATAATGAATTGTTAATTTGATGCTAATTTTTTTGTAATGTGATAAAAATCAAATATTTTTATACGGGTAAATGTGCTTCATACATATATATATATATATATATATAATAAAAAAATATGCTTGGATTCAACCAAGGAAAAATTGGAGATAGGAATAAATAGTTGCATCAAAATATAATTAGTTATTAACGATGTTAATTATATCTTTATTCATGGTTGATTAATCTTTTCATCCACCTACATCGATCGTGTAAAGACTAGATGATGATCTTTGAAAGGAGGTCAGTTGTTATACGAAGATTATATTTGCT
The DNA here is from genome assembly GCA_003595255.1 of Solenopsis fugax. Lineage (NCBI taxonomy): Eukaryota > Metazoa > Arthropoda > Insecta > Hymenoptera > Formicidae > Solenopsis > Solenopsis fugax. Next base: position 42,301 of record QKQZ01026074.1, read on the forward strand.
AATCGTTCAAGTTTCGAAAGAAGGACAATCAATTCGTAATAACTCGGTGCAGCACCGTTGCACGCAACCTTTAATATTCTATCGAAATTTCATGCACGGTTACGCAGGTAGCCCATCGTTTTCACGATAGTACACAGTGAAAACGCATTGGTCTAATTGCGTTAACATTTCCGGATGGACAAGCCGCCGCTTTCGTAATTTTCTTTTGCAAGATGCGCAACACGAGGTAGATCGTGATTGACGTATGAGTTAAACGTCTGTAGGATAGCTTATAATTTGCGACGTGACAGAAAGCGCGATCGCCGGAGTTGCGTGCCTCCTTTCTAGAATCGCGTGGGAGATCCTATCGTTGGTACACGATCAATGAATTAATTATGATTGAATAATGAATCGGCGATGCGTGATCCACGAGAGCATCATCCATAAGATCTTTTTTCTTCGCGGCGTGCTTTGCTACGCATCAGTGGCCGGTGCGTAGGTCGCATCGTGGGTAGGTCGCGTCGCATCGTCGCGTCCACTGCCTCGTAAAAAAGTAGAGTCTCGTCTTCAAGGACATTTTTGGGCTATAATCTTAGAGGTTAGTCACCTCTCCGCGCCTAGATATCGAGAAATCGCGGGATCTCGACAATTCGCGTGGGATAATAAGCGGCGAGATCGAATCACGGATTGAACGACTGATGTAATCGCTTCTGCTTAAACACAGACAGCGGACTTCGAAGGGCCGTTTAACAATTCGTTCGCGAAAGATTGCGCAGAGCAATTGTGATTTCAAAGCAACTGCAATTTTACGTGCATAAGCTGCATGGTTATCGGCGTATCGATCTGTTGCGTACGCGATTAACCAAGGGAGTTCACGCAGCGAAAACTTTCCCACATTTCTGACGAGACGTGCGTTGCATCACAAAGTGACTAATTGAAACGTTATTCATTCAAAATAAAGATATCACGAGTTTGAACCTTGTCTATAAGATAAATATTACTAAATTTACAAAAATTATCTGTCTGTGCCGACGCTGTTATTTTTGCGTGAGTTATTAATGTGTGTTAAATGTCATAGCGATTGTTATAATTAATAAAGTTCCTGTAAAACCATAGTTACTTAAAGTGAATTATAGTTTTAAAGTTTCGGAAAAAAACCAATTTTTTCCATTTTCGAATTTTTCCGCATGTACGCAATTATTTTCTTTACGGAAAGAAATAAATGTGGCAAGTTTTACGAACACAAGTGAATTTTTTCAATGAATTTTTGTATCTTTGGGAAAAACTTGAAAAAATTCGATATAAAATTGAAAGAAACCAGTTTTATCAGAAATTGTAAAATTGTGAAGTGAATAGCACATTTAGTTAAATAGCAAACCATCAATAACTAGACTAAACAATAAACATTAAAGTCAGATTCTAAAAATTACATAAAGCTACAAACGACACGTAAATGAATAATAAATTAATATTATTGTTATTTCTTGTGTGTTATATAAATATAACAAATTTTTCAACGTAACTTACATTGCATTTTTATTGAAGAAGGGACTATACAGATTATTCCGTGCATAATTTTTTATAAACAATACTTCTTCCTGTAAAATTTAATGTTACATATTTGCACTTAGTTATATAATTACAAGATGTTATAAGATGTTACAAGTATATAAGATGTTATGTAATTAGGAAAATGTTAAATAGATTTCTTTTCGTTTGTGCTTCTCGAGCAGGAATTAAAATGTTATCGCCACTATTGCTGTTGGGCACGGTCGTGTCCATAATGGGCGGCTACGTGCCACCCGGACCGAGGTTCAGATGCCCGAGAGACGCGATTTACATTTACCCTTGTACGTGTCTTCGGGGTAGTGACAGAGGATTATACATCCGCTGTGAGAATACGAATCTGGCCAGTCTCAGCCTAGCCTTCACGAATCTGGGAAACGAGGGCATGCCGATCGAGAAACTGGTTTTGTATAAATGTAACATAGGTTAGTCGATTTAATATCATACGCTCTAGAAAAAAAGAGAGTATGTATATTCTTGCGGAAGATGGCGAAATAAGTCGGTTGAATAAACAATTCGATTTTTGCAAATCCACAGTACGATTTTATGGCCCCGCTCTGTATCCGTTGGACGTGCGAGTGCTCAGGTTCGTCGACACGCCGCTGAGAGTGATCGAAGAGCACAGCTTCCTCGGCGTGAACCGAACTCTTCAGGAGCTCTACGTGATAAACAGCAATCTAGAAAAATTTCCACGTGAAGCACTGCAGGTCCTTGGCAATCTCAGTCAGTTAAGCATCACGGGGCATCGGATGTCTACCTTGCCGGGAAATAGTTTCGGTGAAAGCGCGGTGGCTGCGAAGCTGGAAAAATTGGAGATTAGTAACGGTAATCACAATCTCATCGCGAGCTATCATTAATAGGATATGCACACCGTCTTATTACCTGCGTCAGATTTAAAAGCGATATAATTCCAATTTTTTTCTCAATTTTTTTACATTGCGTATATAAAAAATATAAATTTTAATTAAATATTAATTCTATGTTATAGATAACAACTCTATATAACATCGTAATTACAAAATATTAAATTATAATTCTTGACCGACTTTTTTATATTTTTCAGGTACACTCTCTTCCTTGCCCGTGGAAGCACTAACGCCACTCAAAAAACTGAAAGCTCTTGATCTTCACGGCAACAAGATAAAAGATTTGAAGAGAAATCAGTTCAAAGGTCTAAGAGACACCGAGTTCTTGGACATCTCTCATAATTTAATCGACAAATTAGATGCGTCTCATTTGGCCGATCTCGTCAAGATGGGATGGTGCAACATGTCGCATAATGCTATTGCCGACTTGAAAAGGTTGACAGGCTTGAAGAAAGTAATTGTCATCAAATTTCTACGATATATCTAAGATCGTTTCTTTCGTTTTAGAGGAACCTTTGCTCGGAATTCCGTCTTGAAGGTCTTGAATTTGAGCCACAACAAGATAAGGAAACTTGATTCGAACACTTTTCGCGGCATGCGTTTTCTCAGACGATTGTATCTGAGTGACAATCAAATTGACGATGTAGGTCGTGGAACTTTCGGTTCCGTTACCAGGATCGGCACCATCGATCTCTCTCGAAATTTCATTAAGAAAATCGACTTCCAAATGTTTAATCAACTGCAATTTGCTGAGGTATATTTGAAAAAATTATGCTTATATAATTTCTACACAATATTTTGTTTATAACGAATTTGTTGGGATAGCTTTTAGACGTTTCCGAGAATTTCGTGACGGTCGTGGAGAAACTGGCGTTCAAAGATATCTATCTGGCGAAAGTAAATCTGTCTCACAACGAAATTTCGAAAATTGAACCGGGCGCTTTCGAAAATTGCGCGAATATCACGTCATTAGATCTCAGCCACAACAAGCTCGAGAATATCTCGAAATATTCTTTCGACAGTGCGTCGTACGCTATGGAGTTTCAACTTAGTTATAATCTATTTACGTCTCTAAATCAGGTGAGTAAAATTTTTTAACGCAAACGATTAAACAATTCGGATCGTGTCATTAAGATATTTATTTTCGTTACGTCATTTTTACGTCATTTTTAATTAAAAAATATATATCTTTCGACAGATACCAATGCACAACATGACGGGGCTAAAAGTGTTAAACGTTTCCCACAACCTGATACACTCTGTTCCGCGACAGACTTTTCCAAAGCTGTACGAGCTTTACATGATCGACATCTCGCATAATAATTTATCCGAGATTCATAACGCCGTATTTCAAACGCTCTTCAGCTTGCGGTTCTTGAACTTGTCGCATAATTCTCTGGAGAAGATAAAACCATCGACGTTCGGGCCGCTGCCGACCCTTCTGGAACTCGACATGAGTTATAATCAGCTAAACGACGTTGCACGCGGTAGTCTCACTAGATTGGCCAGCTGCAGGTGCGTCATTGTTTGTTTATTAATCTATAACTTGAGAAATGTTACGTTTGCAATATGTAACACGTCTGTCATATTTTAGGAGCTTAACGGTGAAAAATAATCGTCTGACAAAGATTTTCCAATTGCCGATTTCTCTGGGCCATTTGGACTTTTCGGAGAACCTGTTGGAAGAGATCCCGATCACCGACGTCTGGCCTGCAATGAATGCGCTACTCTCGCTGGACCTTTCGCGGAATCGGCTGGGCGATAACCTGCAAGAAGGGAGCTTCGAAAACCTGCTGACCTTGAGAATCTTAAACCTGCAAGCGAATAACATTACAAAGCCGCCCTGGCAAGCGCTGGGCGGTCTGAGCAGCCTGCAGTATCTTTATCTACAAGTAAGACAAAAGGAATTTTTATGGGGGAATCCGTTCCCCGAGGATCGGTAATCTTCCAGATTTTTGCAGATGGAAATGTTTCAGGATAATCACTTGACGAAACTGGAAAAAGCCGCCTTCGGCCGTCTACCGATAGTATTCGAACTTAACTTGGCGAACAATGAGATTAATAGCGTAACGAGCCGGGCGTTCGAGGGCCTATTGCAGCTACTGACGCTGAACCTGACGAACAACAACATCAGCCACATACCGAACGGCGCGTTTCAGGGTCTGGTGTCTCTACGAAACCTCGATCTATCGCACAACAGATTGGAGAAGCTGGATAATAAAACTCACGGATTGCTCGACGATTGTCTATCCCTGGAGAGGCTCAACCTTAGCCATAATAAAATATCGTTTATTACTCGGAAGACCCTGCCGAACGATCCCTGGATTCCTTATAGGCTGAAGGAAGTCGACTTGTCTTACAATACAATGCCAGTCGTTACCTTCGAGCTCATCGCCGGTGCTAAGAAGATTCAGTACTTGAATCTCTCTCATAATAACATTAATGAGATCAGGAGATGTGAGTAGTAAACTGGCAATGTCGCTTTTAATAGCCCCGATAATTAATCGTGTAGCCAAGTAACGGTCAATCGGCTCACGCTTCCTACTGAGGATCGTCGTTTATTAGAACGTTGCCCTATTTCAGATGTAATCGGGAATTTAACGGCTTTGCAGACTTTGGATCTGTCGCACAATGACATAAGTGACATGTCCGAGCAAGACGTTTTTCTACCGCCGTTAAATTTAACCAACTTGCACCTGAGTAACAATCATTTAAGCCATGTGCCTCTCGACAAGATTCTATCGCTGCCGAATTTAAAGGTTCTCAATCTGGAGGAGAACGAGATCGGCGTCTTTGATGAGAAACTCATGAAGATTATCAAGAATGGCACAGTGCTCAGATACTCTGGTAAAAAAAAAACAGTTCAAATAATTTAACGTAACGAAGGATAATTAAACCACTGAAGAGGAAAAAGATTAAAACTTACATTTATAAGTAGACTTATTTTTATTATCGATATTTAAAAAATATATACACAGTAAAAAATTTTTAACATTTTTGCATGTCCCAGAAAGTCCACTCTAAATTTT
>QKQZ01026085.1:0-14971 GCA_003595255.1 Solenopsis fugax
GACAGTGACGTGTCGCCTTCGTGGCCAGATTTCAAGGATCTCAAGAATCTCGCGTGGCATGTGGCATTATAAATGCTCCTAAAACGCGTTCCGAGATACATCGATAATACTGAGATTCCACAGTTCGCGTCACGTGCGCTATAGATTTTTAATATTGTCGAAATATTATTTCAGAATGTGCCGCAGGTGCTTTTTAACTTTATATTTATACTCGTCTATCATGTTTAAAAAACCGTGCATTTTTTAAATTCGCGTAGACCAGCGCTGCGTTTTTATCAATATAGATTAATCTCTTTCTAAAATTAAACAAAAAATGAAGAATAAAAGTTAAATCAAGATTATAAAATTAATCTATCATCACCGTGGTACAGCCAAATATTAAAACTGATTTGCTGAAATGCTTCGAAGCTTTGACTATATACCTCTGGACTGCTAGTACTTCTACTTTTCCATAAGATAGAAAGAGAGATCCGTAAATCTAAGATCTCAGCGCCACCGAGTCCGGAAATTGGCCAAATTAAGAACTAACTAGCTGCATTTCAAGTAAGAATCGGTACGATCGGTACGAATAATTCAGAATAAATAATTTAAGTGATCCAGAAGTATTGTTAAATAAAAAAATGGTTCGTTCTTGTTTTGCTAAATTATGTAATAATACGAGATACAAAGGTGTAGGAGTAATTAAATGTGATGAGGGAAAAATACAAATTGATTTAAAATTAATTCGAAAATGTACCAAATTTAATAATAAAAAACCTTACTTTAATAATAAAATGAATTACATACAGAACAATAAAATATACGTGAAAAGAAACACAGTAGTGATAAGTCTAAATAAAATATTTGAAGAAACTATAACAATATATAAGCTAATTATATATATATATATATAATTTTTATTGTCCTTTAAATAAAATTGTTTTAGTCAGATCTTTTCTGATATATGTTAAATGGGACTTCCGCGTAAATTCTTTTCCAAAGTAATATAATTTTACTTTTAAATATAATTCTATGATTGTTTTAATTATATCGCACTTGTGATTTTCCAATATATCGTTGTCCAATACGTGCTCATTAAAATTTTTAAAAATGCTATTTAATTCTAAATTTTGATTTTGTTAAAGCTGCTCCTGCAGGATTTTTTTGTTTTGTTTTTATTGTTACACATTTCTGCAGAACAACAACGAACTATTTTTATTTTTTATATTTTATATTTTCGTCTTGTCAAAGGTTAAATAATAATAACCTCAACAAGCGTCCCCATACCTTACGATTATATCTTTGACTATATAGTCAAAGGATTGTACCGATTCTTACGTGAAATGCAGCTAATTAGTTCTCGATTTGACCAACATCCGGACTGGGCAGCGCTGAGATCTTAGATTTACATAATGGCTGCCGTTACAGTCCATAGGTATATAGTCAAAGCTTCGAAGCATTCTTTAATTGGTCAATTCGTAAAATTCTTTGTTCCGATTGGTCAATGAAACGCTTCGAAGTATTTGTATCGTCAAGTGAACCGTGGTTTAGGAACTCTAGCGAATTCCAGTCGGAATCGCCATCTGTCTCGCGTCGGTAATCGATGGCACACCCGTGTCCAAGATGGCGTCGCTCGTTGACAGCTACGAGCAGCAGTATGCAGTTCTGACAGCTGACATCACCGCGAAAATCGGTCGGATTAGGATCCAGAGTGGCGGTAAGGAACATCACCGAGGCGGCGGTCGAAGGGCCGGTCGCCGCGTCCCGCACAAGGAACCTGCGCGCGATTGCCGCGCGAGGTTAGCGTTAAAGAACGATAATCGATATAAGTGACGTAATTTGCAGGTGAGAAAAGGACCTTTGTGCAGGATGTGGACCGGCAAATTGAGGAGGCGCAAGAGCTGGTAATTGAATTTACGTTTCCCTCTGAACGGAGCGAGCTTGCATGTGTCGCTGGGCCTCGATCCGCTGACTATCGATGAACGATTTTTTGTATAGCGCAGGGTTAGAAGAGTCATTAATTCTGCGTTCTGCGATTCTTTGATAAAACAGTCTGAACGCGATACACTACGGAAATTTATATATTGCACAAGCTCCATTTCAGACCTCGGTATCATAACTGAATATTGATTGAGAGACCGATTTATTTATCACGATAATGTATTCAGTATGAATAATTAATCTTGAGATCTCAAGTGTTTGATATGCATACATCGCATAGAATATTTAAAGAACATTTTTAATAGTCTGCGTAAAACTTTATCATTCTTGTCTTACCTGAGACTCTTCATTTCAAAGATGTATATAAACATTTCATCTTTTCTGTAATTTTAAATGGATTCTTGAAAGATTTCAAATTTACATTTGTTTATAAAAACGTTCAAAATTAAATATAAAAAAATAAAAAATTTTAATTGATTCAGGAGAAATTGATTTCAACTAATGCAAGTTTAGAATTTACAAGTTTGTAATCTATTCTATTTATGGAACAATTGTTTTTTAGTTCATCCATTAAAAAATTGAGATCTTCAGCTTTCCAATTTTAAGGATATATATAGACAAAATTTCATTCTTTATTTTCATTCATTTAAAATGGATTTTTGAAAGATTTAATTTATTTACATTTGTTTACAAAGACATTCAAAGTACCAAAAAGTTGTGAAAAAAACAAATTGACTAAGGAAAAATTGATTTTAATGAAATTAAGATAACATTTAGAATTTATAAATTTTAAATAGCAAAAGATGGATAAACAATCCTGCCTTGGAATACATTTTATCTGTTTGTGTTTATTCGGGGGGTGGGGGGACTCCATTGCAAAATATTTGTTTAGAAATTGTCTGATAACAGCTGGAGCAAATGGAGCTGGAGGTTCGTGGGATGAATGGAGCAGCACGCGATCGCCTACGTGGTCGCGTAGAGAGTCACAGAGCAGAACTGAAGCGCTTAACGCAAGAATTTCAAACGGCGAAGAAACCAAAGGAGGACATCACAGAGATCACAGTGGAGGAGTCTTGGGACAATAATGTGACAGAAGACCAAAGGAAAAGATTATTAGATGCCTCCGAGAAAATAGAGTGGTCGGGGCGAACGTTACAGAATGGTTATCGTATGGCGTTGGAGACAGAGGAGATTGGCTCTCAGGTCCTCAAGGAGCTCCACGAACAGCGTGAAACGATACAACGAAGTAGAGGGAGGGTAAGGTTATTTATATGACGAGATTTACGCGAATTATATTTAAAAAGGAAAGAGTACGAAATTGTTTTTTTTTTTTTTCAGGTACGTGAAACAGATGCGGAGTTAGGACGGGGGTCTCGGTTATTATCGGGAATGATCTTTCGGAGCCTTCAACAGAGAATTATTTTGGCAGGAGTAGCATTAGTACTCATAATCGTCGCGTGCATTGTGATATACTATAGTTTTAAGAGTTAAAGGACAGACAGTTGTTTCATCGGCCAGATCCACTAAATGTGGTTTGGAAGTCATATTTATTATCAGACTTCAAAATGTTATTTCTATCAAATTGCGAGGTAATTATATTGTCTATCCAACTCTTTCGAACTTGTTTGTCACATTTTGCCTCAGAAAACATCAGTCTTTACACTTATTCTCTCAACTTCATCAGTGTTGAACCTGATCTCTTATACAAAGCCAATATCTCAAGTGAGCAAGTAAAACTCTGGCAAAATGTGTCATCAAACAAGAACAAAAGACCATTTAATGTTATGTAAAATCTTGTATAAAAAAATATTGAACCATCCTCGTAAGGTAATTTTTAAAACGGTTTCACGATTCTTTATCATTTGCGAGTCAGAGTTGATTCTAACTCAAACTATATATATCGCATGCGATTATCAAATGCGTTATTTTCAAGTACGTTGAAAAGAATCGTAAAACCGTTTGATATTGTTATCCGAACGGTATTCATCGGAATCAGCGGTTAACATTGCCCTGTGTTCAAGTTTCTAAAGATATTCCGAACCACAATATATTCAACAAGAAATGTATTTATTAAGTCATATTCAAGGTTTTCTCGACGTTGCATGCGCCAATTATCGCACATTTTGAAGTATTATCTTCTTCAGGGTAATATTCAAGGAAATATTACTTGTTCAAATTAAAAACTACGTGTAATTGTTGTAATTTTGACCTGAGCCGTAATATCGGGTGAGTTCACTGCAATGGACTCTACCAGTTAAAAATGCATTCTATAATTCATCTCTTACATGAGAATAACAACAGTCACTGTGTACATTATTGAAGTATGCGTGGGTAAGGAACTGTAAATACATTCATCACCGAAAATATCAAAGGATGCTTGTAATTGAGAGAAAGAGAGAAACTAGACGCGCCTAATAATAACTCCTTTTATTACTCGTTATGTTATCATTTACCTTAATTAGCCTAAACGGTGCTTTTTCCGTCTGCGCGTTCCCTAATGTACCTGTGAAAATGATAATATAATAAAAGTATCGAGGATTAACGGATATTCGATGACAATAGTGACTTCGGTGTGAGAACGGCGGCGAGGAAAGGCGCTTTGCTTCCATCTCTACCATCGAACGTTTCTCTTTACGTTCAGTGCTGATGCGGACGAGCGGTAGCACGATCGCTCAGTCTGGTCAGTCCAATTGTTGATAGAGATCCTCTATCTGTGGTTTGAAGTACGCTTTCAGTTGAGGCCGTTTCGATTTTAGCGTTGGTGTTAAAAGCCCATTTTGTACAGAGAACGGATCTGGATGGAGATAAAGATCTTTCACCTGTGGAGGCAAAAAAAATGCATTTAATAAAAAAAAAAAATGTAATGTCTCAATTTTTTCAAACAAATGAAAAAGAATAGAAAAAAAGGAATGATAGTTTACCTGTTCAAAGGATTTCAGACCGGCTTCTTTTCCCCACGCTAACATATCGTCCAAGATTAATTTTTTTACTTCTGGATTGGCGCAAAGAACGCTCAATGTACCGGGTATGCCATTCTCTACCGCCCAGCACTTGATTACGTCTACGTCTGGTACTACTATTGCTATAATACAAGATTTCAATGATTCTCCATGGACGAATACTTGTTGAACATACTGGCTGCGTATGTAAATATTTTCGATCTTCTCCGGCACGATGTACTCCCCTTGCGACAATTTGAAAATATGCTTCTTCCGGTCGATTATCTTTAACGTTCCATTCTGAAAGTAATCCAATACACAAATATAAAGAAAAGATTATTATAACATTAAATTACCTAATTATCTTTGAAAAAAAATTCTTATTATCTGATTTCACATTTATCGTAAATATAAAATATAACATTATTTATAAGGTACCTGAAGTGAATAAAGGGTCTTATTTTATTTTTTTAAATTTGTTTGATAGTTTTTAAAAATATAATTTTTAGAAACTCTATTTTAAACAGAATTAAAACAAAACATTAAAAAAAATTCTATTTAATAGGTTTTAAAAATTAAAAGAAATTAAATAGTCCTTATTTGGTCTAGGTGTATTTCAAATATATTGCCAACAATATATTTTATACATATAATATAATAAATGTAACTACTCACAGGCTGCCACATGCCGATGTCTCCTGTGTGATGCCATCCCTGTTCGTCGATGACCTCTGCAGTTTTTTCTGGATCCTTATAGTATCCCATGAAGACGTTAGTACCCTTGACGCACACCTCACCCTGGTTGTTCGTCGCGTAGTACTCCATCTCCGGAACATCGACGAGCTTGACGCAACAGCAGGCCACCGGTGGTCCCACATGTTCCGGTACGTGATCGCCCTGTATTCAGACAAAGAAATTAGAAATCCGAACAACAAATTAACAAGAGAACATTTTTATTTTCAACAAAAATCATATACTATTTATCAAGTTAGCTAAACGTGAATCTATTATTGTATTATTGATACATACGAAAGATTTAAATATAATTACGATGGATCGATGAACTTTTTCTGAATACATTAATTTCATAGCACACAGCTAATGGTCTTGTAATGGAGATGATACACCACATGCCCTGGCACATGGTTCCAAAGCTTTGATTCGATGAGCTGACAGAAATATCTACAACTGCGGCGGCTTTCGCCGTCTATATATTTATGTCGATACTCGCGCCAAGAATAAAGAGCACGCGCATCACTTGATTATTAGTCAGCATTCAATAAAAACATCATTTTAATTCAGTCTGTTAGCGGTAAACACCTCCGCCGTTCTAGAGATGAGTATTTTTTTTTTTTTAATTTCAACTCGATGAGAGGATGGAAGATGATATTTCTATTATATTTAACAAACGTTTAACTAAGTTGAAGCGAAATAATTAATAAATTGCTTAATTTTAGAAGAGGTATTGATTTGTGAAACATATCGAAAATTATGTTCCGTAGGGAGTGCTATGAATATTTCACTGTGTAATTTCTTGTAGCCTGTTAAGAACTTGAGCATTTGATCGCGCGTTCTCACAAGCATAATGAAGGGCGAAGCGATATTAATTACCGGAGATTTACGCTTCGGTGATTAGGGTGACTACAGAGCGGCGTTTCACAAACCGTGCAATCTACTCCCAAGCTTCCAATAGGGTTTGCAATAAAAATAAAAGCCGCGTCGTAAATTTATCTCCGGGGTGAAGATAAGCTTTCCACGCGGGTGTCGATTGATGTGAAAGCGTATAGATGCAAGACCCTGCTGCAATGCGCTTTGAAATCAAAATGTTTGGAAATCGTCAGAATTATTTCAAGCTATTGCTAATCGGATCGCATTCAATGACGATGTAACGGCCGATTTATATCGAGAATCGTGAAATGTTTGTTGAAAAATCCAATAACGGAATCGGTTAACGGGTAAACGTTCCGAGGTGCACACATGAGGAATTTGCGGTATTTTAACGAAGACCTATGCTTCCTACATCATGTTTGCACCCGATGCTTCTGCATAATGCTGATTTTGTCGCAATGCCAAATGGCGTTCGATAAAGTACGGCTCTCGCTTCTCACGACACTCAAACGTTGGGTCTGTAACTTTAGTAGAATCAATAAGAACCCTCTATACTAAAACGATAAATTTTCCATGTGGCATTACTGGCTTGTTGTACGACGTTATTTATCGGCGATAGCGACACTTATGCGCTATAAAAAATAAGAAAAGCAAATAAAAGCAAATAAAAAGCCTCTATATTAGCCGCTACATTACATAAGGGCGAAATCTTCGAGTTATTTCGAACTTTGTACGATCCATAGTGCGTTTAGTGCTTGAGCTTGACGGTTTCATAAAAAATGCATTCGCGAAGCGCACGGTCTATTGACCGTAGTTTATAACTATCGCTAGTATCTTTCACACGAGGCGAAAGGTCTTTACAATGTACACGTATTCACATTTACGCACCATCTCAAAAAATTGCTGCGTAGGATGTTAACGGTCTTACAGACGTATGCCAATCATCAAACGCAACTTTTTCTCTGAACAACATAAAAAAGAAAACGTGCAATTGTGTCTCGACCGAGAGAACTCAAATAAGAAAATATGAGCGCTACATTAAAGGAAACTGAACAAACAGATTAAATAAAATGGATTAAAAAATATAGACCTGAACATTATAATATAAATGAAATATGTAAAAACGGAAAACAGCGCAAGGATTGTAGGATACTCATGTAGGATGGCGCGATATATAGATCTAAAATACATAAACACTCGCGTTATGATATCGCGACCTCATACAGGTCTAATTAATCGATTTGAAAGCTTCGTAGAAACGAGCATGGGATATTTACGAACCGATCGTAAAACCGCAAACACTGCAGTCCCGGCAATTGATTACTGATGCACGAACCTGGATCGTGAGCGTTATTGGCGCGGTGCACTCCGTCTGGCCGTAGCCCTCAACCACGATGCAGCCAAGAGCGCACCTGGTGAATGTGAGAACGTTCCCCGCCAACGGCGCGGAACCCACGAGCATCAGTCTCAGCCTGCCGCCCATCGACTCCTGGATCTTCTTGAACACGATCTTGTCCCATACGCTGTTCATTCTGACGATGCTCTTTTTGATCTCTGTCTCCTTCGCCCGCAAGCCCATGTTGAAGATCATTCTCTTCAGGAACGAGTTTTGCAGTTCCGCTTGTACCTATGGACGTTAAGCGAGTGAAAATAACTATTGGAAGCCCCACATTATCCACTGGACAATAATAATTAAAAAATATAATATATGAAATGAATACAACAAAAACACAAAAATAATATATAATTTTGAACTGTGAATTATGAAGCGAGATCATATTTTAGTAGATATTTTAGCTTGGTAGCTGTGATCATACTGAACGTTTTCCAGCCAAAGACAGATGATACGGTGTGACATAATGAGCTCTTTCAGTGATTGAAACGATTCTAAAATAAATTTAGACTTCCATGAAGCTACTAGTGACATTCTCTATCAAGAGACATAGTTGATACAGTGTGGCCCAGTGAATCATTTCCTATATTATATATTTTTTTAGTTTAGCGTATTTTTTCTAGTATATTATTTCATTTTAGCGAGGGTAATGTCTTCTTCGATATTGCTAAGATATCATTAATGCAACGTTGCATCTCGATCTGTTTAGATTGGCGTTTAGAATATTTTTGTTATCATAATCGGGTCATCACAGAGATAGAAGAGTCTATTTGGACAGTTGGTCGGGTTCGACGTCATATCCTGTCAATAGACGACCGGCAAATGATGATAACTGGATTTATATCGCTGATTTTCGAGGCCAGTAAAGAGAAATAGAATCAAGCGGCAAATTACTCGTTTTCCTATTGTCTTGTGTCGAAGTGAGGCGTTCGCACAGGTCGCTACGTGACTTGTCTATCAAACTTTGTGCGAACTCAGCATAAACGACCGCGGGGCACTCCGCCGCACCTGTTACGCGCGTCATCGTGCACGTGCGCGCCGAAACGCGTGACCGCTCTCGTTGGCTTCGCCTCCAAGTTTCGGGTGCTTTTTAAAGCCTGAGATTTAACGAGAGGGGCGTCGAAAGATACGCGAAAATGTAATTTGACGACACGCTCTCACGATCTCGTGATCGAGCGCGTGTCCCATTCAGACGGATCTCAGGGTCGCGTCAGGAATCACTTCTCTCCGTCCGCTTTTGCGATGCCTAACTCGGCAAAGGTTCGGAATACTTGAGATCCCCGAGGGGGGAAAAAAACAGAAAGATATAAAATCTATCTATTTCTACAAAATTGATACTGCAAGTTAAATATGAGACTATAAATTGCAGAAGGAAAACCACTGTATTACGTTTTGTGACAGCTAGTTCTTACAGAAGAATTATTTGTCCATCAAAGAATATAACATTGACAAAAACAAGTCAAATATGAGACTATAAATTGTAGAAGAAAAATCATTGTATTACATTTTGTGACAGCTATGTAGTTCTTATAGAAAGATTATATCCTCAAAGAATACACTGACAAAAAGAAGTTATCAATTTAACTAAATTTTTAACTTAATTTATTAAGTATGATAATTTCATTTTATTATTATTGTTAGTTTAATTAATTAATTAAATCTCTTCAGTTCAAATATTTTATGTGCATTTAAATTAAATATATCTAAATAGTTGATATATAGAAATTTAATCAAATTGAAAAATTTAATCGAATTAACGATTTTTTTCCTCAGTGTAGGATAATATCTTGAACGATACTTTTAATTTTCATGCAGCATATCATATAACTCTGAAATTGCATTAGGATTATAAAGAATTAACTGACTGAGCATTTCACATGCGGATGTTATGAAAGGAGTATTTAGATTCGATGTCGAAGGAGAGACCAAATGTTATCGTCGCGTTGTAAAAATATTGAACGGTACCAAGTGCAACTTCCGCTTAATGAATCACACACAGATAATTTCATTTATGTGAGCGGAAGTATATAAGAACTGTCCAAATTCATTTAACTCTGATGGCCGAAGGGAAAGAAGAGAGCGCTTACAACCTTATTTGTGAAAAGCGCCGCGCTGTTTTCTGTAGGAATTTATAACGCTATTGACATTTCGCCGGCCGTGTAATATAAGAGAACGATTGCTCGTGGCCGTTTTAGGTCGAAGGAAAAAAAAGATGTTGACGTAGTGACGCCCTACACCGGCAACTCCCAGGTTTTAAAAATAGGCGGACAACACGCAGTCACCGGTCGCGAAAGCGCAACCGTGGATTACCTAATCAGGAAAATCAATATATGATGGATTTAGAATCGTGTGACTTACGGCATTTACCGCCTACGTCAGATTAACCATGATATTACGCGAATAATATTTTGATGGACCCCATTATCGCGATCTAAACAACGACGATTCATTAGTCACATTCGTCAGATGTTGCGACGGTGAGACGGGTGTCGCTTGATACATTTATATCACGTGGCTGATCCAGTGGCCGACTAAGTGCGAACTAAAAATAAAATATTATAGATCAACATAAAGCGCACGCGGACGACAGTTACTCGAATAAACTACTCGAAATAAACCGCAGTGATAAACGGAACGTAATTACATGATCTAAATGTGATGATTTCAAGATTCAATCAGACGGAAGATATCTGTAGCGGCTGACGTGTCTTCCGTAAAAAGTCATGAAGGATCATTTATATTTCATTCTCATATCTTTTTTTGATCCTTGTGTAAAACAGCGTCTCTATCGCGTTTTCCATAAATAAATATCTTGTTTTTTTTTTATTCGAGTGTATTAAAAAAATTAATGAAACAGATTAAAAAATTGATAATTACATCGATTTACAGTACAGAATTCTTTTTTCTTTTCTTCATTTTTTTCTTTATTATACAGAGTTTCCTCTATAACTCGATCATTTAGTTATCTCTGTTATTTTTAATGATATGAAAAATACTAGAGAAGAAACGTTCATCTCAAAAGGGCAAATATTATGAAAGGCAGCATATTTTTTCATACTCATTATTTTATATGAGATTTTGAGACCAACATTTTTTGGAATAGAATGGTATATTTTCATTAAAATTTAAATGCAAATTTTTTGTTTAAGGTCATCTTAAGGTTGACATATTTTATATGGTTGAATTTTTTAAATGAACTATATTATTACGTTAATAAAATATGACATTCCGTTTAAAAAAATATTGCTCTCTAAATAATTGAGTTGCCTCGAGGGAAACTATATTATTTTCTTTACGTTTCCTCTGTTATTATTCTCTAAATCTGAATCCGTGAAATCTGATTTCCAGTGCTATACTTGTAACTGTAATCATCAATGACTATGCATTATTGTTCAGAGATTCCTTAAGAAAGGGGTACTCTTACTGACTAGATCAGTGTGTTGTCACTGATTGTTATAGTTGTAAGTATACCACTGAACTTAAACTGTTCACCGTTTCTTTCAGTGAATAATACATTGATTCCGATTTAGAGAGTATACTGAGATAGCAAGCTGACGTTATTTGTCGTCACTTTAATGTTAAAATAACGTCTTTAAGGACATTTTAACGTCAAAATGACGACAAATAACGTCAGCTTACTACCTGGGTAATAAAGGCTATCTATCTTGGAGATGTGAGAATCCAACAAGAATAGATTTCCGACCCATGGCTCACCTTGTCATATATACGATTCAGCAGCCTAGGCACGGCCGGCATGACGGTAGGCCGGAGGGCTTTCATGTCCTCGGGCAGCTTCTTGATGTCACCGCTGTAGAAGCCAACCGAGCCGCCCATCATGTACATGGTGTTCTCGCAGCAACGCTCCAGCATGTGCGCCAACGGGAGGAAGCTAATCATCGTGTCATTGGACGTGATCCCGTGGTCGCCCAGCTGCATCACCACCGCACAATTGGACGCCATGACGTTCTGGTGTGTCAACATCACGCCCTTCGGGTTGCCGGTGGTGCCGGAGGTGTAGCATATCGTGCAGAGGTCGGACGGCTTCGGCGGCAGCTCCGGGTGATTCCTCTGCGCACCGAGTCGCTCGATGTCGTCGAACTTGTACACCTCGACGCCGCGGTTCTTCGCCCGCTGATTCGTCGCCGGTCGCGTCTCCTTCACTACCACCAGCTTCCGTAAACATCTGTCGAGATCGAGAATCATTGAGATGGCGGGAAACGCCGCTGTGATGCCTCGATCGGAAACGCTCCGCTTTGTATCGTCTAAACTCTTGGCAGCGTTACAGATTAACACTTTCAATATCGCGCGCTTTTTCAAGCTGTTTTCGGGGCCGGCCCCGAGAGCGTTTCTCTTTGAGGAAATCGACACGCGGAATGTGTGGATCACATCTGGCTTCTGAATCGCGCGTTGCGTCATGTGAATAAAAAAGCGTCAAAAAGAGAACCTGTTATTTTACAATATTTAAAGTCATCGTTATTGATTTGATAAAGATGAGACTAGTAGAACAGAAAAAAATTGGTAACTACTATTACTGGTATATTATTACTGTGTACTTTGTACACACATTTTGAAATTAAATGGATTTTGTGACAAGTTTTCTTTTATCTGAGCATTATTACACACACATATGAATATTAGATGGTAATGGTTCGTTGTTAACCACTTAAAGAAAGAAATTACTCGATTAAATTGAGAGTACGTTTACATATTAACTAATCAATATCATCGTGAAATCGATATTTCGGCATATTAAATTATGGACTAAATTACGGGAAATCCTTTCTCCACCGACATGCTAAATTAAGTTACGTTTAATTCTTAAATGCGCGACTCCGTCAATAATCGATACTCGTAAATGGAGTGGTATAGCCGTAAAATGAATTTTCCAGGAGAGTACCAATTATGGTCGGATGTTTGCGCGCTGCTCGAGTTTTCAAACAACCGATAACCAAATCAAACAATTAAGAGCGGCATGTAGAAAATCGTTCATTTAAATATAAGCAGATACAGAGAGTACCTCTCGTAGAGATAAGTGCAAAATTAATGATTATTAACGATATATGTAATGAGGCCGCTCAAAACAGTAAACTTGAGTTATAGAGGCTGAAAGACGTTCTGTTCGTGCACGTGTCAAGAGAGATTAACGTCACCACGTACCTCGGCGCTTTGTCGAGAAGCAAATTGCACTTTTGGTCATCTTCGCACACCACCAGATTAATGTCAGCCTGATTTATGATGTACGCGCAGGCGTCCGGGCCCAGGGTGTCGTACAATGGCACCACCACGAGCGAGTACGAGTAGCATGCCTGCTCGGTGAGAATCCACTCGGGACAGTTCTGACTGTACAGGCCTACTAAGGTTTGTTGACCAGGGGTCAGCCCCAGGGACACTAGGCCGGAACCGAAATTCTTCGCCCTGAGCAGCGTCTCGTTGTAATGAAGCCATTGGTATGGTTTGTTGGGCCCGTCTCTCCACCCGATGCAGGGACCATTATCTGTGCATTGAAAGGAACGCTCGTGTTAATTAAGAGTCAAGTTATTTCTAACAGAGATAACTTAAGAAAAAGTGTTTCAGTGAACTGATGATATAGTAATCAGTTTATTGAAACAGTTTGTTTTCCTCAAGAGATAATACTCCCTCCTTTCTGAAACAGAGGTTGAGAGGTTTCCAACTTGACCTAGGACGATAAAGAATTGACGATAAATAGCGCACAGCCGGACAGCCGCCCACGAAATCTTCTCGTGTGAGTGCCTGGAGAGCGGACCATCTCCAGCAAGATTATCGATCTTCGAACACGTCTGTCATCATTATCGCCGTCGCCGTCGTCGTTGTAGGTCGAGTATAGAGTAGCGACAGGTGTCGGCTGCGCGGGCGTAGACTACGCAGCGCGCGGCAAAAATAAGAGATATATACGCGACCGAAATAACTGTCAACCTTCGTCGGAAAGGTCGTCAAATTGACGACGACGACGACGACGACGACGACGAGGAGGCGAGGAGCCTCTTGAATCGCCCGCCAACGCTATAATCCACGCCGATAATTCGCGTCGTTAAGTACCGCTTGTGGTTCGCGCTCGTTAGGAAGCTACTCGCGCGCGATCGCGCTTGTTTATTCGCTATTATAGCGCGACCGCGCGGCGTCTCTTGCCAAACGAGCCGCTAAATCACACACGCAATTGCGTATGCCGCGGGTGTACGGACGCGCCAAGGTTGCTTCCGCGGCGGAACGACCTTCCGCAAGATATTCCCTCAAGCCGTCCAACATTAATTTTCTTCTCGATTCACGGTTAGACAACATTACGTTAGCACGTTGATGCTAAGACGTGTAAATTCCAATTTGAATTAACCTTTCGATTCCCATGCTAATTTCCCAGACGTAAGTTCTCAAATGGGATGAGCGGCTGACCCCCAAAAGATTTTTCGTATATTAGTTTATGATATTAAAAATTATATTTACTTTTAAGTAGACATATACCTTAAGTATATTTACATTTAAATGATTTTACAAATAAGCTAATATTATTAAATTTAATTAAATTATTTTCTTAGATCCTAGAAAAATCCAATTATCTTGAATATAAAAACAGTCTAACAATATTTTCTAAACTGCAAGAAAATATTACTTGATTAAAAATTATTTCTTCATTTTATTTACATAAATATTTCAATTAAGAAATTTTTAACTTGATTGCTTGAAGTAAATAAGCTATTGGGACCCGCCGAGTAAATAATATTTTTGTGTTTAGTACAATTTTTTTGTTTTACGATATTTTTTCTCTCAGCGTAACTATTCATTTATGGCTTGTCTCGCTTGGGAAACGAAAAGTTAATACTCGTGAAGAATTCTACTTCTACCTACAATACATGGGAGCTTTGCTCCCGAGGATGAGGACTTACTGGACTCCTTGGCGCCGCGGCGAAAGCCTTCGTACAGGGTGCGCGTGTCCTCGTAAAGAAAGGTGACGAACTTGCCCTCCTTACCCTCTTTGTAGAACTTGGACACCCGGATGTGCTCGTTACCCTGCGGAGAAGAGGCGAAAAACCGAGTGAAAACATACATCCGGCACGCCGGATTGTTATGTAATCCCGACGCGCGCGGCACTAAATTTAGT
>QKQZ01026092.1:0-11740 GCA_003595255.1 Solenopsis fugax
CCAATCGTCTAGCAGCTAGCAGCCTCGCGTCGCTCGTCGTCCTGCCGAAAGCGCGCCGGCCACGACGATCGTCAAAAGTATACGCCGCGCGCGCTTTCGGTTAGACACTCGCCAACGTCCGTTTTTAATTTTCGCATTGAGGTAGATCCTCGAGAGCGGGGGAAAGGACAAATATTTTTCCTTCCCGCAGCAACGTAGTACCATCTCCCGTATTTTTGTCTGGCAAATTGACAAACATTCAGCAACAATTTCAATCTCGAATTAATTCGTTATAAAATGCCCCCGCAGCGTACACACGGCCGCAGGAACATTTTTAATTAATTACCGCGTTTCCATTAACCGTTTCCATTAACTATTGCATCCCAAAGTAAACGAAATGTTATACTGTACATGAGAGGAGACTATCAGTATAATTACAGAATTATTCAATTTATAAAATCAAATTTGTTTCCACTTATCACAGGTAGCAAGAGTTTAATTAACGCAAAAACCGCGGCGGTCGGCGTCGGTGATACACTTTTTAGTGTTTTTTTTTTTTTTTACTTTTTACACAATTTGCGAAATGTATTTTTGCCCGCTGCCTTCATCGATCATTCGCGCGTGTTGTCATCGATTATTTACGATCTACGCATCCGGAATTCGACAACAAAGTGGCGGAGCCACGATACGCGATTGCGGACACACACTGACGGATACGCGATGCTATCCCTCGGGCAATATCCAAGATGAGATTGCTCTAACGCGTATTAACGCTTCTAATTTATGCGGGTCCATTGGCCGTACGAGATCGCTCAAACCACACTCGGCCATCCTCTGCCGTAGTATCGCGGTCGGCCTCTCCGGTGCAAACAGTTCGGCGCGTCGCTATGATCACGTTGATCAAGAGGCTCAAAGGGATAGGGAACACCTAGAAACCCTCAACTGGTGTCTACGGTATTGTCTCGGGAGCGTGATTAAGCGTAACAGATCCGCACTTGTTATTAAGTAACGGAACAATTTCTGCGCACGCATTTCTTTCTTCTAGAGATGTGCGATACCTTTTAAACACGAATCGAATCGAATCAGATAGGATTCAATTCGATTCGGATTCGGATCTTTACACGGGAAGAATGATTTTGCTCAAGTGTCTAAACATTTAGCTGGATACGGATCTGAAAATAATTTTATTGACTTAACAAAATAATTATGACGGATGTTCAAGCATGATAAGCACACTGAGAGAAAATATAACTTAAAACAAAAAAATTATTTACTAGGTGGGTCCTAATAACTTATTTTTAAATTTTTAACTTGTAATCAAATTAAAAATCTTTTAATTGAAATATTTATGTAAATAAAATGAAGAAATAATTTTTAATCAAGTAATTTTTTCTTGCAGTTCTAGAAAATATTTACTATCAGACTATTTTTATATTCACGATAATCAAATTTTTTAATTAAAAAAAAATAATTTAATCAAGTTTAATAATATTATTAGCTTATCTGTAAAATCATTATTTAAATGTAAAAAATGTAAAAATACAAAATTATATACTTAAGATAATATGTCTATTTACTTAAAAGTAAATACTTTTACTTAAATTAAGTAGAACAAACAAATGCTTGCATCAAAATATATAGTTTTAAGAAAATGTACTTTTTTCATTTCAAAAATGCTTCTCTCGGTACAATGCTGCAAAAAGTTTGACATTCTAGCAATTAGATTGAGAGCCCAATAATAATTATTTTGATGGTCTAACAAAATTATTTTCAGATCGGTATTCAGCTAAATTTTTAGGTACTTTAGCAAAATCATTCTTTCCATACAATTTTGCTGAAATATAAATTTGAAAGTAATTACATTAAAATTATTAAAAATTTATACTGGACGCTTAAGCTTGCTAGAGTGTCATTTTTTTTTGCAGCAGTCTTCTCATGTTTGAGGATCCGTCATAATTATTTTGATTCAACATAAAATTAATTTCCGATCTGTATCTAGTTAAATTTTTAAACATTACAGTAAAATTGTTCCCTCCGTTTCAAACTATTCAAAAATTTTAAATCTAAATTTCGACTACGAATCACGTGAATGGCAATCTTATAAAATATTTAAAGTGACTTTATATCATATAATCAATATTGCTTTTATTACAACAATTTTTTAATTATTTATAAATTAAAATTTAGCGTAATAATAATTATATTGTTAATTAAAAGTTACGTATCAACGATTCGATTCGACTCGACGTAAAAAATTCACACACCTATTTTCTTGTGATACAATGTCAAATGATCATCAGAACATGATGATGTTAAATGTTTAAAATTAATATACAGGCAAGATTTTTTTTGTGTTGAAGTTAAAAGAGTTATATTTTACGTGCGAGAAGGGAGCAATTTGTAACGCTAATGCAACGAATGTGTCGAATACCTTGTTCGGGGAAACAATGCGGAGTAACCTGTATATTTATTGGCCCCAGGGTAGATATTGACTATGATGCTGTTTTCGCGATGAAACATTCCGCGCTAAATAACGTCTGCGCAAACAAGTTGGCAGATGAGTCCTCTTCACCAATATATGCCCTATGTTGCCACAGCGTTATTACAGAATTGAATATTTCCTTGAAAAAAATCACAACCCCCTGCTATACTATAAATATTAATTTTAATTCTCTATTTTATAATTATCTTTACGAAATTTATAATATCTCTACACTGAGAAAAAAAAGTTGTTAACTTGACTAAATTTGTTCAATTCAAGTATTTGTGTATTTATAAGTTAAATACATAAATACTTGAATTGAAGAAATTTAATTTAAATACGTAGATACTTGAATTGAAAAAATTGTACTAAAGTTGCAAAATTTAGTTAAATTGACAATTTTTCTATCAGTGTATCTTACAATTACCTCTATGAAATTTATATCTTGATATTGCAAAAGTATACCCAGAGGAAAGTGAAGTTTAAATTGATGAAATCGTTTCTCTAACTTGTTTTTTTTTAAAATTGAAGTGAAAATACCTTTGACTTCTCAAAGGTGTTTCAATCTCGGAGGTTTCAATAAAAATTTATTTGATTCCAAGAAATAACGTTATCAGCTTTTAAAGTAAATAAATTATTTGTTTAAATTATTTGTTTAATTTAAACAAATAATTTTTTAATTTAAAAAAAGTACTAACAGAAACGTAAAAAATAATTGAGTTGTCCTGGTTTTAAAAATATATTTCTTCCATTAAAAAAAAAGATTTGTGTTGCATAATCAAACAATTTCTTTAATAAAAGGAACAATCAAAGAATTTCTTCAAATCAAAGAAACTTTTCTTTAAACGTACACTGACAGAAATGTTTGGTAAAATCAATTAACGTTTGGTTGAAAAGTGATGAAATGAATTTTATAATTATAATTACTAAATATATAGTTGTTTTGACCAAACAATTTGTAGCCTTAATCCCAAATAATTATTTTCGTACAATAATTTGTAAAAAGTTTTGTTAAATGTAACTAAGTTTTTGGTACCAGTAACTACAAAATTCATTTGATCACTATTCAATCAAACGTTAGATGATCTTACCAAACGATTTCTCTCAGTGTATAGCAATGCATAAATTTCTTTGATTCAACCAAATATTTTTTGACTCGAAGAAACTTTTCTCTAGGTGTATACAACGCCCGATAGAAAGAAAATTAATAAATAATTTAAAATATTTTATTTGTTTCATAATTCTCGTTTCATAAATATTGGCTGCAATAAAAATAAAATACGGTAATACATTAGAATTAATTGCCTTGACGATCTCTCTCTCTCTCTCTCTCTCTCGATTCACATTGAAATTACGATTATCAGGCAGCACAAAGGGACATGTTAGACGTGTTTAACCAGAACACCCTCGAGCGTTGCGCGAAACACCCTTAGACCCTCAGGAAACAATTAATCCCCGTGGAACGTTTGATCTAAGAGGCAGGTTAAAGAGTAAGCTTAGTGTAACCCTTACGCCGGGGCGAAGATATTGTGCTCTAATTAGACGAAAGAATTTCATTCCTCGATCCAATTTCCATGGTGCGGCGTGAATGAGCCGCTCTTGAATAATCGTTAGCAGAACTTTCGCGCTTTGCCGGATTACCATACTTTCCAGCAATAAGAACGGAACCTCCGTCTTCGGGGCTTGCCGCTTTACCTCGCGGAGAATCTCATTTTTCTCGACGAAACGACCATAAACGCGTCTCTATAATCATGCTAATCGCGCGTGGGCGCCATTCGAGCGCGTTGAATTTACTTCGCGAATAAAGTGCCGTCGAGCTCGCGGTGCAACATAGAAATTATGACTCTTTGAAAATGAGATGCTGTAAGAAATAAAAACAAATACAACAGAAAGATGTACATTAGTTCGCGTAGGTTTCCAACGATATTATGAATATTTGTTTTTTTGCATGATACAAAATATCTGTTCTTGCATTTTATTTCGGTAAAACAACCTTTTCACCTAAGTGCAAGTAAAAATATTAGAAAAATATTAAATGAATACGATACCAGATTGTAAAATAGTTTATTTATGCAAATATGAAATAGTTGAAGAAAACGGATTATATGTGTGTCGTACGTGAGCAATGGGAACTTCTGATAGGCATTGTACGTTTCAAGAATAGCATTGTCTGTCTGGGTAGATAATGCCATACTCATGTTTCATCTTGATAAAAATGACAGTCTTCTCGGAAATAATCTTTAATTGTCCTGAAACGTTAGAAAGTCTCATGTTAATATATTTATGCTATCATTCTTGCTTAACACACAACTGACATTCTTGTCGACAGCCACACTTCTCACGATATTTTCGGTCTCGTTTAGTTCACGATTTAAATCTAGCGCTTCGTTATAATCGGAAATTGCAACGCCGTTCTCTATCTCGCAAGACGTTTCATAGCGATCGCACACCACAATCTCGCGAATTAAAGCAATTAAAACCTGATTAAAGACCGACTATCCAGTCCCTCTCGAGTTTCGCCGCCACCGACCGGCTCNGGGGGGAGGGACTGGGAAAGAAAAGAGAACCGCACACGTTCCGTTTGATTCGCAGAAAGCGATCCGTCTTCATTACTAGCCGCCACATCGCATATCCTGACAGCGATAATGGCAACGGAAATGCGCGAGCGGTCCAATCGCTTATGAAAATCGCAGATAATGGCTTCTGCGCGCCCAGCAACTTCAGTCTCGTTACCTTCTATCATTTCGTTCTCGCTGAATTATCATAACAATGCGTGTACAATGTGTCATACCGTTCGCAGACTCGATACATTTCGCTGCGTTGCCGTACGTACGCTTACGTACAGCGAACCTAATTTATTTCGAGATACTGCCGATTGATATCAGCGGAGCTGATGAATTTGATGCGGAAGAAAGAGAGTAGCAAGCCGTTGGAGTTGGAGCTTTATTCTTACACCGTCCTTTCTGCTTTTCTTCTCCGGGGAGAATTGAAAGTGACTCCAAGCAGTATGAGTTTAAAAAGGATTAATCTTCATCTTTAATCTTTCTCAGCGCTATGTCAATAATCATCTTCCAAAGGTTAAGCCCGTTTCTTTTCGCTTAAGATTACTTTAATCGGAGCTCGAGCGCGAGGGTGTTTTGATCATGGTGCGCCCTGAATGAACTCGAGAGATATAAAGCGAGCCCCGGTCGATTACAAATTCAAACGACTATCAAAGACCGGCGCAATAATCTCCGATATCTGAATGATATCCCTCTCCTTCTTCCTCCTCCCCCCCTTGTTATCATGATGGAAACGTCGATATTCGCGCACCTGCCGCGTATAATCTCTGTCAAATCCGCTTCATCCATTTGAGCGAAATGTAATCACGTCTGAACAGTCTCGGTGTGTAACAATCGATCGATCGCACACGGCGAAAAGATTTGCGGTCGGTCGCTGGTCACTGTTACGGTTCGCGCCGATGCCCGCAATTTAGTTTCTATTAGCGTGCGCATATAGCATTAAGCGCGCGCGTTCATTCGATAACGGAGAGCGCAAATAACTTTGGTCGCGATAATGCAGATATCGTAATCAATGTAATGATGAAGAGTGCCACCGGGGGGGAGTACCCACTCCATCAAATTGTCATAACGATGCGCGCGTCGTTCGCGGCTCCGTCGTAAACCGCGCTGCATCGAAAGATTGACTATCGATCTACTTCGATCAAGCTTCCGAGACACGGTACTTACATCTTTATTAGAAAACCGAAGAGAGAGAGTGAGAGCTTCTAGGGCAATCGCTCACACTCGAACAGTACGAACTTTTCGTGGCGGCAGCCCTTTAACAAGAGTTAATGACGCGACGAAAGGGGACATAAATAAATGATCGAGCGGACGAATTGTCGAGGGGTCCGTTGTCGAGGGAAGACGAATTTTGTCGCGCTTCGCAGTCAAACTATGAATCAACGTACGCGCCATGCCTTTTCATTCACGAGGACCGACGAGAACCGAGATAGAGTATGCGAGCGAGAGACGAACGGAACAACGGAGGATTGAGGAACAGAAGGATAGACGCGGGGGAGGAAAGAGAAAGCGGACTGGAAAAGAGTGAAAGGAAAAAACGACTGCCACAGGACCAGAGATTGCGGTGTCCGTTTTGGCCTTTATTCATGCCAGCGTCGCGCGTCGCCGGCGACGGTTTATCGTTTAATCCTTAAAACTGTAATCCTTAAAAAAATAACACTATTGGTAAACACTGGTCTGACAGTCCGCTAATCTCTAAATTTGAATCAGTAAAATTTTACTGATTTACAGTGCTACACTTATAACTGTGATTAATCAGTAATTAGTCACTGTCTTTCAGTGATTCCGTTTAGGAGGGAGGTACTCTCACTAATCGGAATCAGTGCATTATCACTAATCTCACTGATTGGAACCAGTGCATTATCACTGAAAGGCAGTACATATATTATTGATTCATATAGTTATAAGTATACCACTGAAATCAGGCTGTTCACTGTCTTTCAGTAGATAATACATTGATTTAGAGAGTATGTTTCCGCTAATTTTATAAGTTCCTTATAATGAAAAATGTATATTTAATTATTCTGAATACTTGTAAATAACGAAAACGGAGAAAGATGTTTTAATGTGAAAATTAGCAAAAAAAACTCATATATAAGGTGCTTCTAAAATCTGTAGAACTTTACCCTCTATGTTTCGTAAACGAAAATAAATTTATTCAAAATTATGAAAAACTGCGAAATACCTGTTTGATCGTTTTGTTTTTAAGGAGGTTGTAAAGATGCCTCTTGAAGAAGTGCTCTTGCGAGACAACAAATATTTCAAATGGATCCTCTATATTGCATATTATTTAAAAGAGTATAAAAAAAGAAAATTTTTGGTACAAAACGGAGGTTGATATATTGAACCGTTCGAAAGTTATTTCAGTTAGGTTCAAAGTTCAAAAAAGTAAAAAAAAAACATCGTTATTCCCATTCAAAAAATTTTAAAAATCCTAAAAAATCCTAAAGAAGTTGAACCATAAAAATTTTTCCAACAAAAATGTAACATCACATCAGTAAATAAGAGTTAAAATGTGTAAATAAGATGTAGATGAAGAAATACATACATGCCCAATACTGCGAAAAAGTAACGTAAACGGTAAACTCCGGTCTGTGGGACCGCTACAATTTTTTCACATTACACGTTCCCAGCGAATGATAATGGGACCACTGCAGGGTTTGGTGGGGACATACGAAGGTATGTATACTCATATACTATGAGTTTAGAGCGCTTTTTATAGATATCAAGGAAGTCATTGACAAGTAAAGTTTCAATAGCAGTCTGTAAGACCGGCACTACAGTTTAAGGATTAAAAGTGTCAGCTACCCTGGTCTAGAACCGGATCTAGTCGATCTGATTCAGAATTTAGCTAGCTATATCCAGATTAGATTCTCTATAACTCGTCAATGGTTATATTTATTATTTATAATCAGTTATTGTACGTAACTGTTTAGTTACTATTCAGGAAAATGATAGTAGAAATTGCAGTGGGTTTTCAAAAATATATAAGGTAGCTACTGTCTAATTATTAGATGTCCACAAGATTTCGATTTTTTCGAGAAGCTTCAGATTGAGATTACCTAATTTCGTAAAAAATCTGTTTAATGACTGAAAAATTAACACACCTAACGTATAGAACTATAGATATTCAGTATTAATAGTGAATGTCGAACTGTAATCTCTGCATATTGAATAAATAACAAGATAAACAAAAGGATAATAAATTATAAATTATGAATAGATAGCTACTAGGAGAAATGAGCGTTGCGTTACTAAATAATAACTATGTAGGACACAATTTTTCTATCTCATGACTAGACAAACATGAGATTCAATTTTTACCATCAGGAAAGTCACATTTAAGGATGTCTGCCTATACAGTTCGAGCTAAAAATTAAAACTGCAACAAAATATATTTAACAAATTGAAATGAGAACGCCTTGTACGGTCAAGCTGGATCTTAGTGCTTTTTATAAATTTTTACTTGTGTGATTTTTTATATACCTTTTTTCAAATTCAACCGACTACGCGCCGAATTACTTTTCCGGTCATAACGCAGCTATAAATTGAACAAGAACAGAACTTCTTTACAGTTTTTTCAGGGGGGATAAGGGATCTAACATCAAGATGCAAGTTAACATTGTGGCTATTTGTAGCTAATTATTAAATTATTTCTAATTTAATAAATGTGATATTATCTGTTCATGTTCAACTTATAGCTGCGTTATGACCGGAAAAGTAATTCGGCGCGTAGTCGGTTGAATTTGAAAAAAGGTATATAAAAAATCACACAAGTAAAAATTTATAAAAAGCACTAAGATCCAGCTTGACCGTACAAGGCGTTCTCATTTCAATTTGTTAAATATATTTTGTTGCAGTTTTNGATTTTAAAATATATTTATTTTCGCTAAAAAGTTATTATATAAATAAAAATTTGTATTTTTTTCGAAGAAAACAACAAAAAATTAATGGTTTATAATAATTTTTGCAACGAAAATGACTATATTTTGTTGCCGTTTTAAAAACATAACTTTTAAACCAGTTAGTAGATCTAAATCAATTTTTGCACAAATATTTATTAGAATTTTGTTAGTATATATAAAAATTTTGGTTTAATTTTCAATGTTCCTTCCTTATCAAATTTGCAAAAAATCATAATTGTTGTAAATTTGGTGAGGAAGGAGCATTACGAATTAGATCAAAATTTTTATATATACTAACAAAACTCTAATAAATATTTGCAAAAATTGATGCAGATCTACTTACTCATTTAAAAGACATTTATAAGATCAAGAATAAATAAAAAATTAAATAACTTTTAATCTAATAAGAGAATTGTGTTCAAATTTTATATAAACACACAGATGTAATAATAGAACAATCTGTGAAATTTTTACATTCTTAGTAACGTTTTTGAGATACCACCCATACATCCTTAAGCACTCGACGGAATAAAGATCGAAGCAGACGATGAGAGCGAGAAGAAGGCAACGGCGGGACTCGCGATAAATATGACCACGACAAATTGTAAAACTATAAATCCAAATCGCCCGTTTTTAATCGACCGAGTCTCTTTATCGCGTACGCGATTAGGACGGGTGGAAGAGAAAGAACGCGGTAACCAATCTATGGCGATCTGCTCGAATAGATCGACGCGGCAAATTCACGCGGGGCGAAGCTGTCATTCGTACGTAATTAACTGTCCCGTCGAGCTTGGCCACGATTCAAATTGAATTGACTATCGTTATGCGTCGGGGAGGACGGCGGGTGGCGGTGATGGCGGTGGCGGTGACGGTGCGGTACAGGCGATTCATTCGATTTCCGGCTCGATCGGCCCGGAGAGCCGAAGGCGTGACTGAAAAATATCCCACGGCCGGTAATTACGGCCGGCTTTCGCAATTATACACTCCGAAAATGTCCGGCGCGCCGCGCGCCAGAAATTTATACGTACGCCGCGTACATCGGCGAACACTGGCGCGCGCGAGAGCGCGACCCACCATTGTTTCGATTCTCCCACGATTCTCTCACACGATCATTTCATTTATTTGCGCATAATCAACGCACAAGCGGCGCGACGCTGATTCCAGTAATAAAAAAAAATAAAAAATAAAAATGAAACGAATTTTACGCGATGCCTTCGCACCACGTCTACCAATAATTTTTGCGATGCGATGCACGTATATTAGCTCTCGGCTTTATCACGACCACCGCTTTAGGGCTGACAATGTACGACCGAGCTTTCTCGTTTCCATCAGAAAGTACGAAAAGCTGTTAAAAAGCAGTAATGAGCTTTTAGTGTATGCAATATACAATTGAATATCTTCCGCGCAAAAAGCTTCTTACGAAAAGCAATAAGATATACATGGCAGCTAATGGACTAATAAATAGTAAAATAATCGTCAATGGTGAATCACCGACAGCGTCCGTAATTTTTTAAAAATTTCCCGCGATATTGGTACGGGGCGGGTCGTTAACTGCGAGCTACTTAGACAGCGACACGCGATATTATGCGCGTAATAACCCGTGAATGCCGTGCCTGGTAACTCGAAATCGAGAACTTGGCCGCAACTTTAAAGAGGAGTCGCGCGGGCGGGCGTGTGAACGAACGAGCGAACGAGCGAGCGAGGAGCGCGCCGCGCCGGTAACGGGACGATTATTGCGAAATGAAATCACGAACTTCTGCCGCGTGTGCACAACGATAGTGCATTGTCCCGTTTATAATGGCAATTTACCTGGCGTAACGAACAACGCGAAGTTTCGTCGGCCGAGGTTCATCTTCGACGCGAGGCATGTCCTTTGTTCGCTCAGCGTACCCCTACGCCTCGTAATCGCTAAACCGCTACAACATGCCATTATTTGCCATTCCGCATCAGCACGCTCTGTTCCGCAAACACCTTTTTGTCGGCTGATCTAAATCGTTTCGCATTCACAAACCATTTCGCGTGTGTCCCAGTTGCGCGCCGCGCCGCGCCGCGCCGTCTTTGAATTAATCCCGCGATTCGAAAGGGAACTGTAAATGGATTATCGTAGAGCGTGGCGCGATTCCCGAGAGAGCGACTTTTTAACGCAGCTAATCTCGATTCGTTTCCCCTGATACTTCACGACATAATTCGCGAGATGAAAAAGCCGATACGCGGTACAAAACTCCGTAATTTCAATCTCCGTTGCTGGAGCCGCGCTTGTTGCACTCGACCTGTCTGGCGAAAAACGTGCAGTCGAGAACAGGAAAGAGGCCTCTCGTCGAGACCCTCGTTGATCGTAGGCGTAATACGAACTGAAGGTTTTTATATCGAAATAAAATTATATCCACGGATAGGGATGCCATCAAGATTCGAGACTTCGAGAATCTCGTTTTGTCTCGTCTCGAATTCGAGACGAGATCGAGACAAGACTTTTGTATTACGTTTCAAGACGAGACAAGATTTTGGACTAGAGATTCTCGAAAATCTCCAGTCTCGAAAAATTGTAGAAATTGTTTTATTCTTTTATAAAATATTACTAAGCTGATATAGAAATTATGAAAATGATAGAAGGTAACAAAAATTTAATTTCAAAAAATCAAACATTGATAAAAATATATTTGAATATTTTCATAAAATAATTTTTTTTTTTAATTTAACTCTTAAACACACTGCTGGAAATCCTCCTAAAATTCGATCGCTTGCTGTGTAAGGACGGAATGAGAAAGAAGATTCGGGCTAGGTGGAAAAAAAGTTTGAAGTCTCCCCTATCGATC
>QKQZ01026101.1:0-16256 GCA_003595255.1 Solenopsis fugax
ATTGTTATAAATAATACATATATAATATATATTATGTATATTATATATATTATAAATATTATATACATAAAATTGAGAAGAGAAGCAGATTAAAAAAGTTTGGTTGTTTGTCTTATTCTGCGACGAATCCGACACGTGTACTTTTACGTTTAACGCGGTTTAATGCCCTCGTATTGCCATTTCGCCGAACGTGACGACAATGGGGTGACGAGTTGAAGTTTTGATTTTACCTACACGGAGGTTCGGCCTTTTTTTTCGTTGCGCTTCCCGCCATTGCTGGTGAAAACCCAGTCGGCCGAACACGGAGAGTTTCGACAGTCGTAAAACTTTCGTATTGTCCCGTCGGTCGTTTTACCGGTGCTGGCGAACCGACGCTCTTTGTTTCGCGAACCGCACCCCTGCAGAAGCGATTCGACCCGCTAGTCGTACTTTGGCTGGCTCGTACTCAAATTACCCGAAGGTACTCCATCGCAGAACGCGCGTACACATATACACATACACGTATATTTTTTTTCATTGCTCGGCCGCCACAAATGCGTACCGGTGTATTCTCTTACTTTCAGTTGCTCGTTCGTGTAAAATTTTACTCGCTACCAAAACAACCAGGCTGGGGAATGAATAGCTGCGCTGTTTGCATTCGCGGTTACGCTAATGTATAGATTCAATTTTTTTCTATCAAATCGAAATTACGAATAGTTGATATTATTTTATTTTCACTTTTACAACGTAATTCATTTTTTTATGTCAAGAAATATAATTTTACGTGATATTTTAATATTGAAAAATATCTTGCAATATTTCTTCTTTCCTCGTCTCTCTCTCTCTCTCTCTCTCTCTCTCTTTCCTCGCCTTTCTCTTTTCTCTCTTTTGTGCTCTTTAGCGATACCATACAAACTACGTAACCCGAGCCAAGTTATCCTTATGCATTGTGTATAAAGTCAATTAAAGTTAATTAAAGTCAATTATTGCATTGGGTAATCGAATCGTTTCGTAAAGCAAACAGGAAACAAAGAAGAATCTCAGATCGATCCAGATGACTCGCATATAGCTAGTCTTCCCTTTCCGTTCAGAAATCGACCCTCCGTACATCTTCGTGGGTCGACGTGGGAATATTACCAGCTATACCAGCTCGTTACTAAAGTTCGATGGTAGATACGACGAAGGATTCTCTATGAAGACTTTACGTCGGTTAATCGAACCGGGTCCCTGTCTCTTATAAGGAAGCTCGTCCTATATGGCGCGCCGTAGCACGTAGTAGTTAATTGCAAGACGCGATGAACTCAACTCATCCCGTCTAGTATCTCTATCGATAAAGTTATTTCTATTTCTCTGAAAAGTTTTAGATACATTATATTATAGAAACTTTGCTCTTCTGAGATATTTTAAAATTACTGTTATTTTATATTAAGATATAATTAATGAATACGAAGATGTTTTAGAGAGATTAAAGATGATAGTATGTCTTTATCAGAAAAATGAAAAAGAAAAAGATTGATTATGAATTATGAAAATGATGTATGAATGTGTGTATTATGGGAAAAACACAGGCGTAATATATATTCGCCAATTTGTCGTGACAGGAATGGAACGAGATCAGGGCACAAGCAACAAAGGCTCGTCTGCAGTCGCCTGATTAATTTCGCAAGACAGTGAGCTTTGCCCGCTGGGGTACTAGAAGATAAATGAGATCATTTCAAGATGATTGCGCGTCAGACCGACTGTCAGACATACCACTGTCTCGCTACAATTATAGTTAAATTTACGTGATTGTGATCAATTAAACAAATATTAGGCACGACGCTGTTGAATTTGATAATGTTTCTATCATTTAGTTACATATATGTATACACAAATACACGTAAAAATATAATTTATTAATCGAGATAATCGAAACTATTAACTCACATTTATTATACGAGTATAACCTCCAAGATAAATTTCGTTTAGATTCGTTTCCCAATTATTTTCTTTAATATAATTTCTCTATGTTGCGCTACACTGAAAGAAAATATTATTAAATTTTAATAAATATTTGTTTGAATAGTTGCAATGAAATATTTACTTATGGCATATAAATGTTTACTAAAAAAAAAAAGATAGTTAAATTAATGGTTCTTGTATTAAATAAATATTTATTTTATTGCAATTATTCAAATAAATATTTATTAAACTTTGGTAATTTTTTCTTTTAGTGTACATATACATGTTGGAGAGAGTATATATATTTGATAGCTTTGTACAAGCTATCCTCAAATCCACTTGCTGCGATATCGTTCTGCATTCGGGTACGAGCGTCCCGCGACGACGAGGGATGAGTTTCGAGACGAGCGTGTGCCTGTGTCTAAACATTCTGCGCACGTTTCCGTGAGACATCTCCGTACACGAGATTGGTACCGAATTCCCATTACGCTCAGACTGTCCCCTCCTTCGCCCGCCACGCGAGCGATCTAACGGCCGATCTAGACGGCGATCTAACGACCGATCTGGCGACCGATCTGACGGTATCGCAGGCATCCGCGTAATTCTAGCCGCGGCGACGGGCCCGCACGCAGCAATGCGCGTGCTGAAGCACGCGTGTAGCACAATTACGGATCCTTCTCGTGAATACGGATGTCGCAATTGCGCGGATTCGCCCATTTCGCGAGGTACGAACGCGTCTCTTGAATGCATCGCCTATCTGCAAGATAATATCAGACTGTCTCGTCGTTAAAACTCGAAGTAATAAAGTTGAGCATCAAAGTCTAAATAATTAAGTATTTTATATGGATGCATTTCTAAATATGAATTACGATTTATATTTGATTTTTGTTTAGCTAATTATGATTTATTTGATTTGTTTTGGATACTTCGAAGATGGATATTTAAAAATTCTGTGCTTTTGCTGAGAAACTTCTCTACGAAAAGCGAACTTTTACGTTTGTATCTCATAATCAGATTCAAACAGGTTGTCTTAAAATTGTTCAGTTTTTCATTATTTTATATTTTTTCTCGAGAAAATTTCGAATGACATTACATATTTTAATTGAAGAGTTTGAAATACTTTTTAAAAACGCCAAAAAGTTTACAATGCAAGAAGTGCAAATCTAGCATGCTTAAAATTAGTTGCTGCTATAACAGTCAAAGTTATAATAATTTTATTGCTACGACTATGATATAAGACTGGGAAAAATGCGACGAGGGGATAACAACGTATAGCGGAAGGAGCCAGTCTTCGCTGTTTGCAAATTATTAATATAACGTGAAATAAATCAAAGTGATCGATGCCGTTGGAAAATAACAACACGAGTTATTTTTGCATGAGGTTGCTTATGCAATACTTTCAGAGAGAAACGAAAATTGCATAACGAAGATTACTGCTGAAGTTCGTGCACAAAAATAATTAACGCGTAAGTCATTTTTCATCAGTTTGGTTGCCGAGGCATGCCCGAAGAAAGCAATTTTTCTACATAAAATGTGTGGCCATATTATAAATTTCATTTCCCCTCGTGCAATTCGTGGCCAATAATTTTTGAAGTCTCAGGCAAGAAATGTGTTGGCAAATTTTCAGAGACAACGGCGTCACCGACGGGCAGCGACCGAGAGCAATTTGTACAAATTAACTCACGCACCACGAAACTTTCTCACTGTCGAAACGGAGGTGGAAACCCCAATGGCGACGGTCGTACGCGGAATTCTAGAAATTCTGGCCCGACATGAGGACAAACGCGCGCTGGGAACGCCATTTCGCGCGAAGGCACGAAGGACAACTGCAGTTACGATTATGGGAGTTGTGCCCTGCCTCAGTACCCCTACTTACAGCATATTAGCGACTCCTGAGACGGCCATTAAACGGGCTCTAAAGATAGACCGTAACATTGCACGACGCCACGATTGCCGACCTTTGACTCTTCTCTTCTGCCTCGCGCTTACGTTGGTCCTCCGTAATGACCGCGCTTATACGTCACTCATTTATAAGAGAAGGCTTTCGCGACCCGAGTCACCTGGAATGCCACTTAGAAGGAAACGACGTCAATCTATTGGCGATAACTTAGAGCGTCGTAATGACACGTCCGGAGAATTAATCGAATTACTTAAAAGGAATACTTTGTTTCTAACGTTCTAACGACGGAAATTGTTTTTCTATCTGTTTTCTTTAAAGAAATATACAACCGTTAAAAATATTCCTACACCAGGCGTTTTCGTTTAATATAATTGCTGAAAATAATTAAAGGCAATATGTGCATGTATAGCGTGGGCACTCGAAGGAGAAAGAGGACTAAATGAGATGCAGAGAACCGTAATAATGAGGCACGTCCCAAGAAAGAGAAGCTCATTGACTTGCCAAGAGCAAAAGGTTGCATAATGGCGGACCGTTATGTGGCACGGCGAATTCATCGCAATTATACAGTCGTTCCGGGATTTCAAGCATATTTTTCTCACTCATTTTTCGCGCTCAGCCAACAATAACAGCGAATCGGAAATCGTGTTTTCGAAATTTCGCCCGTCGAGGCGCAGATTCGTGGAACGTGTACAGGCGAAGGTAATGAAGATTTGATCTATCAGGAAGATTAACCAAGACTCGATCCGACAAAAATCATCGTAACTCTCTTGCGATTGTAGCGAATATCCGTCTTAACAAAAAATCATCCGCGGGGAGGCGGATTTATCGACTCGTTCAGTATGTTATATATATGTTTGGAACACGTCGAAGTATACATGGTACGATTCAGCCATGCCGGACATCCAGCATCTGCAATCCGATTACGTTAGATAGTAAAACCGGATCGGTGGTAGAGTAACACGTATTATCCGTTTCGATATCCTTCGTGCATTAGCCTCGTTACTGGAACTGGCTAAAATCCAGCAACGCTAATAGCGTTTAATTGACCCTCGTCTAAGTGTCAATGAAACACGCGGTCTTGCCTCTTCTCTGTTATAGTGCCGACCATTAGTTGCGCACGGAGGAACAATCTGATAATTTTGATCAAATAAATTCGGTGCCAGTTTAGACTCCAACGCGAATGCGTACTATTTATAAAGTAGTTCCGGAACGCTGTCATGTTAAAAGAGTTTGCGAAATAATGCGAGCCAGATGTCACAAAGAATAAAATTGATTATATTGAAAAACGAAGAACTTGTATTTTCTTTTGGTAATTGAAGTTATTTTTGTATTATTAAAAGTTTTCAATATTTAAAGAACGCTTAAAACTCTTCAGGCACCAGTTCATCCTGACGGTAAATAGAAACTTGGCGAGCCGTCTCAATGGCGGTACATAATTAATCGATCGTTAATGTTTTCGAGACAAAGGAGGAGGAGGAGAGGGATTGGCCCATTCTCTTCGACGAGAACGTTCGATCGACTGGATATTAGAGTGTTTACCCAAGCTTTACGAAGCTACTCGGCGCATTGTCTGTTTGCACGAGAGAACGGCACGGCTCCCGTAGGACTGTCTAACGACATTAGCTTGGGATTTGTCTTCGGGGCTGGATACGACTGCGAGAGGGAAAGCAAGGAGGTATACGCTATTAATATTGCGCCGGTATCGCAGTTTCGCCAGACTCGTCGTCCTTAAGGGAGATACACGTGCGGATAAGGCGAGACGCGCGTTGGCACCGGCGCAACTCGACGGGAAATGAAGTTGTCCCTATCGTTCTTTATTGAAATCACGACGACAGAATGGTCTACGCGTTTCACGTATGTCATAAGATTCCTCGTAAAGTACGTCGCTTGCATAATGCCCATTCCTTTGTATACATTCTTCTGCGTACTTGCCTTCTCTTCAAAATAGTGTAAAATTTTTTCCCGATTTTTTCCAATACGTAAAATCATTTTTCGATCTCTGATTGAGACGTTATTTTTCGCAACAAATTCTTTACAGTATTTGAAGGGAGAGGGAAGATTTGTATTAACATTACCATAATTAGATGCACAGAAAAAAAATTAGTATCAAATTAACAATTCATTGTTTCATATTTATATAAGCAACAATATAAAATCTCTTTGAAAGTATTTATAATCTCAAAAAGATATAATTTGCTAACATAAAGAAATTTTGTTTCTACATGTAAGCAAATTATATCTAATCAAGATTATCAAATTCTTCCAAGAAGATTTTATATTCTTGCTTACATATGAAACAATGAATTGTTGATTTGATAATAATTTTTTTCTGTGTGCTTGTCAGTGTCATTATTATTAAATTGATTTAATACTCAATTTAATATTGTGATCACTATTTTCATTCAATTTTAGAACTATGTTTCAAGACCGAAAATATATTCAGCGCGCAGTTTGATGAACTTGAAGATGTATATAAAATCACACAAAAAATATCAGCACTAAGATTCAACTGTGGCCGAATAAAGCTCATCTTTAATTAGTTATGTTTTCACATATTAATCTATGTGTTCTTCTATTATTGTTGAAAATTATTTTGCTGTAGTTAAAAATATCGTTATCAGATTTCTGCACAGTAAATAAACGCGCAATCGTAAACAATTTCTAACTGGAAATTACTTTATCATTTCAAGCCGTTGGCACGATGCTCGGTAAGCACGACTCCGTTAATTTGACGACAGCGAATAGGGTCGGTATCCGCCAAGGTCGAGATATAATTATATAAACAATGATGCCAGACTGTTGCGAAATAATGACAGGAACGGTACGCCTCTTCTCCCCCTGGGAACGACCCACGTAAGAGGTGCTTCATTAAATACTTGGATCCCTAAGAGACTTCTCCCTTCTTCACTACGAATTGGCAAGGAGCAAAGGGAAATGATTATAATAATAATAATTACAAGGATATTAATAATCGCGGGAGATATGCGACTAACGAGATCCATGCAAACTTTAATGAACTTCCGGGGACGAAATTGTGCGCTATTAAACCACAGAGAATGCGCCACGTGGACCTTTGGTACAAATTAAAATTTGCCTTAACCATTTACCGTCAATAATATATATCGTCCGATTTGTCGAGGAACTTATTTCGAAATACCGCCGTGCCGTCAGCTACTTGACCGCCCTTTGTTCATTCTCTTCGGCGCGCGGCTGTTTTTCATCAAAAGAGATTAATAAAACTCATCAACTCGCTCTCGGAAGTGCCAAACATTCCCGGTATCATAATCGCGTCTGCCGCTGTTGTGAACGCTCATCCGAAAGGCGAATATAAATGCAAATGAAATTTGGAGAAAACCGCGGGCGGTTCTCCTCGGCGTGCAAAAATTTTCCGGCGAGTCAAGGGCGGCGTTATATCGAAAACGGTCACGCGGCCCCGAGAGAAAACGTTATTAATAACGAAAGGGTGACAGCGCGGGACCCCGTTGCGTCTGTCCTCCACTCGGCGATGCAAGCCGCCCCTAAGTTGACGCGAGATGCCTAATGACAATTAATTTAACGTCTTCGTCGGAGAGCACGCGGGAACGTCTCTGCGAACGTCGCGACGGGTCTTTGAGATTGTTCGAGACGCTTTCGTTTCGGGGCGTAATGGTATATCAGAGAGAGTGGTCGCAGGCTACCGAACTACTACAATCCGCTTCGGGCGTTTCGAGCCGACCGCTGGTCGATCCATTAATCACGAATGAGCACCGCGCGAATAATAATTGATCCCGAATCCTCAAGGCGGCCCCGAGCTAGCCGAGCGGTATTTACTACCCCTCGTGATGATTATTCCAGCGGAGCTAGAGCCTGCCACCGGGAATGCGTCTCGCCACACAACTCGAAACGTATTCCGCTCGCGGCACGTAAATCATCATGGATTTGGGCGGAGTGTGTCCTTCGGGGTACGAACAATCGACTATATTTAGAAAACCTTCCAAGTAATTCAGCTTCCCCCACCCGCCCACTCTCGTTCCGATCTTGTTTAGAATCGTAACGCTTCGAGCTTTTTTTTTTGTCGTGCTCGCTCGCTTGTTACGAGCAAGTTTGAAATTGTCGTGGCGCTACAATGGGTCCATTAATCAAGCGCTCGAACGCGTATCTTTTGAATGGCGATTGATCCCACGCCCCAAATGGATTTTTGCCCGGAGCGGACTCGCCGTGCTACCACGATTCGCTCGCCCTCCGAGGGCAATAACGACTTCACCACGGCGATATCGATGTATCGGCGATCCGATGTCTGGTACGTGACGTGGTGTGTTTTCAGGGGCCCGCAGGTGTGCTTAAAATTGTGCTCGTGGAAAATATAACGTGACCGAATACAAAAATTTCCCTCGTTACAACGCGTCTCGTGTTTTAACTTTTGTCTCTTCTAATTAACTCTGTGCTAATGATACGATTAATGCAAATGGTAGCGGTAGAGTAAAATTCGTAAAAATCAAAATCTAATTATATGTGTGCACTGAGAGAAATCGTTTGGTAAGATCAACTAACGTTTGGTTGAACAGTCAAATGAATTTTGTAGTTATTGGTACCAAAACCTTAATTTAACAAAACTTTTTGTAATTTGTTGTATGAAAATAATTATTTGATTTTTTAAGGCTACATATTGTTTGGTCAAAACAACTATATATTTAGTAATTATAATTATAAAATTCATTTGATCACTATTCAACCAAACGTTAATTAATTTTATTAAACATTTCTCTCAGTATGTGTGTGTGTATAAAAAATTCTTCGTTTGCTAAAATTGTCTGCGCGGTTTTATAATTCCATGAGAGTTCTGCCTACGTTTGTGTCATATTTCTTAAGTTACACACATAAAAGCTATTTTTAGTTTCTTTTTTTAAATAAAATAGAAACGAATTCAAATGAAAAGTCAAATTTGTACCTGTGACGAATAGGAATTAAAATAAATACTGAAATAAAGGTAGAGTACAATAATTTAAAATCGTGCAATGAGAGAGAATACTGGGATAAAATTTGGATAAAATATCGCACACGTAAAATGAACTGTACCTCAGGGCACATTATCGTTCGTGAAATATTTCCTCGACGGGCTTGCACTGCAAAAATAATTGTCATTCGTAATGCAGATTGTTATGTTAGGAACTATCGGCTATAAATTCAGTTAATTAATTATAATTAACGCGGCCGTTAATATGCGATAGTCAGGATCTGTCGCATGAATATCTCCCATTGGTGTATAATTCATTTAACAATTATACCACATCTCCTATACATTTATGTTAATTTATTTCGTTTGCAGAACAATAAGTATTCCTCTCAGTCTTGCTAGGAATAATCAAATCGCGGTCAAGCAGATAAATCGGGTACTTGGTTTGCGAGATCGCGTCGGATTGCGACGCGAGCACCCCCGCGGAGTCAAGGTCATATTCCCTTTAAGGATTCCAACGGCCCTATCTCACTGACCAATAGAGAAGTCCCCCTTTTCTAGGTCGTTAACGGCGATCGTTAAGGCGAAAGCCCTCGATTGGCCGGTCCTCGTATATTTTTCCGATTTCGGTGCTCACTCCTTTGTCTGTTCGGTGACATTATGCGCGATAAAACCTGCGAGAGGCGGGCGTCGCCCGTGATCTTACGCGAGAAGCACTCGGAGAACAAAGAGCCGTCGGGGATGGCTAAACGGGGGTGAATCCGCAGGCAGGACCTCCTCCCTCCTCTCACGGCTTCCTACCGCGCCAGCAGCAACCCCGATACCTACGACGTCTTATTCCCGCGAATTAATCAAGCGGGAGACTTCGTAGGGATGAAGGGCATTTAATCGACTTCGAGATCTCTCCCGTGGCGAAATGAGCCTTGGCGGTGCAACTAATTTCCAAGCGCGACGATAACTCTCGAGAACAACGGTCCCCGTCTAGTTAACAAGTCTCGAGAAGAAGATGCGTTCTCGAGACCATCTTTTTGAGATTGCGCATTAATAATTCAAATAATGAACCGATAGCTGAAATTCTGCGACTGATATCGGGAGGTGTGCATCCCGACGTACAATTTGCAGGCGGTAATACGCGGAGCATTACGAGCATTACCGCCATTACCACGACACCCCCTTCCTTGGTCCCGACATCGCCGACGGAGAATCGCGCAGGCAGGTCGACGACGTGTCCGTAATGCGTCGTATATATGCGTCGGGTGTACGAGCGACGGACGCATTCGGTTCCCTTTCCTCGATGTCGATGCCCGTTGGCAGCCGATCTCGTTTCCCTCGTCCACCTCGACGTCGTCGTCCGGATCCATATACGTCTCGACGCGCGTTGCCGTAAACGATACCGGACGGAATTTCGCCACAATGTTGACGCTCGACGCGCTAGCAAGTTCCTACTTCTTCTTCTTCTTCTTCCCGGCAGGATTTTCCTCTACGATCTATACGATCCCTTTCGCCGAGGATTCGAAACGCCGCCATTTAAGACGTTCGACGAGGGTTGCGAGATCGTGGTTCGATAAATCCGACGAAGCTACCGGATTGCCATCAGTCTATGTGAAATATCGAAGTAAGATTTTAGATGGAAACTGAGAATCAGGGTAAAAGTTGGAATTGGACGAATTTTAAACAAATATCGAGCAAATATTTTCGAAATTTAAAATCTGTATTGAAATTAGAAAGA
Source organism: Solenopsis fugax (assembly GCA_003595255.1). Taxonomy (NCBI): domain Eukaryota; kingdom Metazoa; phylum Arthropoda; class Insecta; order Hymenoptera; family Formicidae; genus Solenopsis; species Solenopsis fugax. Next base: position 10,483 of record QKQZ01026101.1, read on the forward strand.
GCTTATTGAATAAACAAATATTCCTCTAAAAATTATAATAGTCGAAAATTTTTCAAGTTTTAATGTAATATACACTGAGAGAAAAAATTGTAGTGGTGGCAACTATAAGGGGACAAATTTTGTTAATATAATTATAATATATAGTTAAGTGAGCTATATTATAGTTATTGCAACTAAGTGTATGGTTAAGAAAACTAATAAAAAATAGTTGTAATTACTTTATTATATAGTATATGATTTTTTTATTAGTTCTCCTAACCATTAATTTAGTTGCAATAATTATAATATAGTTCACTTAACTATATATTATAATTATATTAAAAAAATTTGTATGGTTGTCCCCTTATAGTTGCCATCGCTACAATTTTTTCTCTCAGTGTATAATTATATAATACAATCGAAATATTAATTTTATAATATTATATATGCACAAAACAAATAAGAATCGATAAGACTTTACGAAAAACTAAACTTCAAAGAGTTAAAAACTCTTCCGTTTCCATGCAATCGCCACTACTCTCGACGAGTCACACTTTCAGCTTAATGATGCGAAACAAGTGTAAGCGTAGGCCTAAGATCTCTCGTAAACGGCATTGTATCACTCAGTCTCGTCCCACGTCGTTGCAAGGTGGCGTAAAACATGCTAGCTCCCTCCCATTGTCGCGTCGCTTCGAGGAGGTTTCTACGCCGCGCCGGGGGTGGAAAAAAAGCGGAACCCGCCGCGTCCTATGCGGGGGATGAAATATTTTCGAAAGCCTCTCGTAAAGCTGGACGTCGTAAAAGCGCGTATCTTCGCTTCGTGACGTAAAGCCGCTAGGGAGCGAGCGAGAAGGGAAGAACCGCCATCGTTCTCGACAGCGGGAGGTGCGTGTAAGATGAGGAACGGCTGGTGCACATCGTCAAACGAAATGGTCTGTGTGTAGCGCGCGAGGAACGCCGTAAGTATTTACATGTTTTCCACGCGGGGACGACGCGCGACCGTAAAAATACGTCGTTTGAATGGCGGATGAAAGGATCGCGGAGGGAATATGATATTTCGTTGCGGAATTTATAATCGAAGCTCAGGAGCCGCGGGGGAGAGATCGCTGGGCCGGAAATTACGCGCGAGTTTTCACCGGAAGAAGAGGGGCAGGCGGGTTGTGAGTTTTAGCAAAACGCTCGGATCTCGTTCACGGGCATAGATTCACCGTACAAAATACCATGCGAAAATATCATTTATAAGATCATCCTATAAATTTTCTGTAATAATTTTGCATTTTCTATTTTCATACCTTTCTCTGAAGATTTAATTTTCAATAAAATCCATGTATGCTCGAATAAAGATCGCTTGAGAAATGAAGCACCCAGAGTGTCCACTACCTGGAAAAACCTGGAAAGTTAGGGATTTGAGACTCTGTCCTCTGGAATCAGGGATTTTCCTGGAAATTTTTGAAGTTTTACTTCTAAATTTAAATTTTATATCTTTCTGACAAAATTATTTCTTACATTTTTTATATCTAATGAGGGAAAGCGCGGCAAACGTATCGACGCAAACTAAAGTTCGAACGACAGAAGAAACTACTATCGCAATATGACACATATTTTAATAATTGCATTACTTTGAAGATTGCAGTGTAAAATATAGCAACACAATTTTCAGCCATGCGCGAGTCAAAATTAAATACGCTATTCTACGTTTTATAAAGCTGAGCTAATTCTAATTGGACATTTGCTCCATAAAATGGCTAGAAAATTGTGCAGTAACTTAAAGAGCAATTGATATCACATTAAAAAATTTGTAGGTATACAACGAGACAAAATTGAACTAAAAAAAAAAAACTTTTGCGTTGCACAACCAAACTGTTTCTTTAATTCTAATAAAAGGAAAAATCAAAAAATTTCTTCAAGTCAAAGAAACTTTTATTTAACTGTATAGCAGTGCATGAATTTTTTTGAGTCAAACAAATATTTTTTGACTCAAAGAAATCTTTCTCTGAATGTATAAGAATTAACTTTTGAAATATTAATTATTTTGAGCGCAGTTTTAATTTTTAAATCTTATGTTTGTGTGTTACAGTAATCACCGCAGCTTCGTGGCCGATTAATTCCGCTCGTTGCGTATTGGGTCGGTGAGTCAAAAATCAATTTTCTTATTATATTTCAATGCTTTCAAATATTTTGCGGAAAGAAATAGTTTTGATATCAATTTTAGATAATAATAGAATTTTGATAAAAGTTCCTGGAAAATTCTGGAATTATCAGAAAATGGATTTATAAATTTTGAGTGGACCACTTAAAGCGCTCGATTTATTTTAATAAAACATTTTGAATTTAAATTCGGTCTGGACTTAAGATGTACCTTCAGTAGAAAAAAGAAAATTATGTTACGCGTCTGTACTCTCAAGGTAACGCGATGCAATACTGTAAAAGCGATATAACCGTACAGCCTGGAATGCATAAGTAGAGTAAAAGGGAACGCGGATAAAAGGGACGAGCGGGCAGAAGGGATTCTAACTCGCATTTACATGTTTCGGTAGGCAGCGGTCGATCGTAAAAGCGCGCCTTTCTAGGTAAACCTCCCTCGCGACATGGCTGGAAGCAAGAAAGATCAAATGGATAGACATTGAAACCAAAAGAAGGGGCGACGGTCAGTATCGCGTCGAATACTAGCGCCTTTGATCTGAGTGCGAGAAAGAAAACTCCGAGATCGCCAAATGACGTGATATCGTCGATTGGAACCCATTAAATCAAAACCTGATAGAACTTTACAATCAATAAAAGAAACTCTCGATAAAATGCTCTTGATGAGTAAATTTATTATCGAAATTAACGAGTTCGAAGAACGAGAAGAGAGTTTACAACTTGTAAAATTTATTTTGAATATAAAGCCGTGTTTAATTCCAATAAATCTGCTTCTCCACAGTTACGATCATATTTAAGATATTCTGTAAATTATATATATATATAAAAGTATCCTATTATTAAGTTTTAAATTTAAAAATTTATGTAATTTGCAGTAAATGTTTCTGATGATCACGATCAAGAGCTTTTGTGGACGTGAAAACTTTCTGTCCCCTACAATTTCCTTCTCTCTTCTATTAGGAAACGCCTTTCTAGTCTTTCTCCCCCTTCCGATCTTTATTTAAAGTTAATGCCGTCCATCGGCAATTGCTCGCACAACGAATGTTATTTCCGAAAAACCTATGACCCACTTCGAAAGTCCCGCTGCGGCTCCCGCGAAATTTTCGATTCATCGAATCCACGAAATGCGCTTCAATGATTCAAGCGGGAACAAATTTGCAGAAGTTTTCCAATATAAAGCTATTACCGTGGGGATGGAGGATCCGTCCTTTCCTCTGGTAAATAATCCAGCAGTGTACGACCCTTCGGACCAACGCGCGGCTGTTTTCGACGGTGCGCCGTATTCGGCTCGTGAATCGGCCGGCAGCCTCTCGGTCGTTTCCGGACGGTGGACACTTCAAACTGCCTGAGATAACGAGGTCCAGGTGGCTGCGAGCAGAAGAGACCTCGAGAGTTTCGCAAAATCGAATTCGCGGCGTTCGCTCGAGTGGCCATCAAGCTTTGCTTCGAACACTCCCCAGTCGAACTCTTTGCAGCGTTCAACGAAAGATGGGAAACTCGATTCGCATTTACAAGACTAACGACAATTCCTTTAGGACATCTCAATTCTACGTCGCTTCACGGAATTGATTGGCGAAACAAAAATTTCCCGAAACAACGAGCCAAAAAATATTTTACGATGGTTTAAACAAAATTCATATGTTTATTATTGTAAACAAGTAAGACATTCCGGATATTAATCCGAGGACATTATCAAGAGACATTTTTTTTTGTACTATGCTTTTTTTACAATACAGAGAAGGAGAATAAAGAATAATAATGGGGTATTAAAATTTAAAATATCTGAAAGATGAGCTGGAAGAAAGAATAAAAGAGAGCGAGAGGCAGAGTTCTTGAAAATGCTTTCCGAGCACGGATCTGTAAGGTTGATAGGAAAGTCGCCTCCTCTTGAAATTGTACCCTGAAGACAGGCAGTCGTGGGGTCGATAACCAATTAGCTAACCCCACGACAAGGGATGGAATTACGCGTAAACAACGCAGGCAGTAGCTAGGGCAACGAGTTTTAAGGACACCGTTCTTGAATTTTCATTTTCTCTTTAATTTGTCGCGCGCATCGTGATGTCACGTGGGAAAATTAGAAACGGGAGATGTATTCCGAAAACTCTAGCATCAATTTAATAAAAGCAAGATGACTGGATTTCTGTTACGCTGACACACTTGGAAACGTTCTAAACTAAACTTCTATTTTTAACAATGTTGAAAAATATAAATTTGGAGAAAGATCAAGCTTATGTAATATTTTTCTAAAGTACAGAAGAATCAGCTTAAACAGATGTTTCGTTATTTTTCGACAATATTATAGTTTATGATTTTTAAAAGAATACAATAATAAATATTAGACACAAATCACAGAATGGATTGCAATCGCCACTAATAAATTAGTTATCCTACATATTATAATTAGAAAATAATAGCAAAATCTTTGTGTAAATACAACAACCTTTTTATTTATTTTTTATAAAGTCATCCGAGCAAGATGATGCACACGTCATGTCACGCACATACGATGGAAGCTCAACCGGGTCTTGCATAGCCGATGGACCGAGCGAGGGATGCATACCAAGCAGCCTTTTTGCTCGCCAGCAAATTTGTCAATGGACCTGGGAATCCCGGTGAATCCTCCCTTCTGAAAATGGCTGGCTCGTTCCGTACCCTTATCTTCCTTACGTCCCGTCGATCATCCTCGCCTATCGTGTGGACACGCTTCGCTGCGCGAAAATGCGAAGGTGCAATCTTTCAGCTTCGAGGAATAAGAAGTCACGAAGGTCAAGAAGCTTTGAGGTTGGGAGACAACCATTTCCACCGTAGTGACGTCCGTCCGCGATCCAGATAATATTCTTGCATGTGACAAGCGACGTGTTTTAGAAGCAGAACTCCTTTGGGGAATTGAATTATGTTTCATATATTAACTTTTTCAAATAACAGAAAGATGAACGAAAGTATTTTTCTTCGTGCTTTTTATCCAAATGCGAAATGTATTTTTGCCAGCTTCCCGGCAATGTGTCGTTAAACGATCGTCCTCGCATCAAGGAACGATCTCGTCGGAGAAGGACATCGTCCGGGAAAACGGGAGGAGGCGAGAAAGTGAGCACCAGGCTCGAAAAATGGATGGATGGTCGTTCGCAATTTGGCCCTCCAATAACCACGACACAAAGTAGCCAATTTATAATCCCCTGTCCCTCCCACCCCAGCATCCCCTTCATTGGATACTTTTATCTACGTACCTACACCTCGTCCTCCACGTCTCGCTGTCGTTCCTTCGATCACGTTTTTCTTTCTTTCTTTCTTCTTTTTTTTTTACGTTTTACCTCACCGTCCAGACGGTACACGATGATGATAGTGTAGCTGGCGGGCAATGACCCGAGAAATTAAGTTTCTCCATTAAGCTTTAATCGCGACAGGCGAACATCAACACGCAAATGATCGCCTGTCATTTTCGTTTGCGAGATCGGCGAACAACGCAGTTTACCTAACTACTAATTCTCTTCATCGGAAATAAGATTGATACCGTGAAGTCAACAAGTTCTCCAGCCAACAAGTGACGCTCGCAGTTCGATAATAACGCTGAAGCAATTTATTTTAATTCAGTATAGGGTAACTGCGGTATTTACGTCGCGGGGGGATTTACACCGCAGGTGTCAGAAAAAATAGAA